>CAJUYH010000444.1:27332-66896 GCA_910591685.1 Galerucella tenella | reverse complement strand
ATACCAAAAATGTAAAGATAAATTCTAACATTTGCTTATGAGCCATTGTGGTTGATGGAATACTTTGTACCAATAAGTTTAGTGTTTATCACTGGTATTCGTTCTTTGTTAAATTTTTCTTTTGTAAACAATTGTAATATATTGTATATACCATAGCTCCTTCTTTCTTCAAATATAACGCTATAACTGTTCGCGACAGACGTTGACTACTACATGTAACGTGTAAAAGACTTTTTGATTGATTTTGAATATTCACCTTTGTGATAAAGATAGACGGATGCAATATTCAATCTCTCATTTGATAACTGGCATCGGCTTTGAATAATTCTTGAAATGGATACGTTAATTAAGCAGCGCTCTAGCTCTAAAGCCACGATTACGCGTATAGCCACGTGGTATGATAAAAATCAAGCACAGACAGATAAGTATGCTTTTAAAATCCGCTTTGACCATTTAGAAAATCATTTCAATAAATATTGTGATATTCAAGACTGTGCATCTGCAAATGTTGAGAATGAAATCCTCGACCGGGAAATTGTCGAAGAAAAATATTACTCTTTACGTTGTGAATCACAACATGCGTTCGACTCTTTAAATTCACCTCCAACCCCTGTAAGTCAGACAAGTAGCATACAGGGTGAGACTCATATTCGGCTTCCTTTCATAGATATTCCGGTGTTCACTGGTGACAGTACCAAATATAGTGCCTTTTTTGAACTCTTTAATGCATTAATAATAAACAACTCTAAACTCACCTCAAAAACCGAGAAGTTTTATTACTTAAAATCATACTTACGTAACGAACCTTTGCAATTAATTTCTCAATTGCCAGTGAATGAGAGTAACTTTGATGTTGCAATCGGACTTCTTAATGCACGATATAATAATGAACGGCAAATTGTTACTGCGCATTTTAATAAACTCATGTCATGTAATGTTGTTAACAAATGTACAGCTTAGCAATTAAGAACATTTACCTCAGAATCTCAAGCAATAGTACAGTCATTATTAAATTTGAATATAAGTAAGGAGAATTTGTTTGACGCTTTAATTGTCCATTTATTGAAAAGTAAACTTGATTTTATTACTAAAAAATCATTAGAGGAACAAGAACCCGAACAAAAGCTAATTAACAGTGATCGTTTTTTCGATTTTCTGAAGGAAAAATGTACAGTTTTAGAAAATTCACTTTCTCAAGAGCAAAAAACTGACAACCATTCACCCTCACATCGTAATCAATCTTCTAGTATGACCACACCTAATAGTAGAGTAGCTTTGCTTTCACACCATGACACACAGTTAGATCAGTCATCAACTGATGTGGACGAAAATGAAAATTCTTTTCAACGTTCGGTGAATTCTGCTTTCAGATCCACTCCTCTAAGAACTCAGTCATGCAGTTATTGTAAAACCTCGGGACATAAAATTTACTCCTGCCCTAAATTCGGGGATATCTCCGTCCAGAAACGGCATACTTTCGTTAAAAATAATCGTATGTTTTTCAATTGTCTTGGTTCCAAACACTTAGTTTCGGAATGTTTCTCCTCAATAGCCTGCGCCATTTGTAGAAAACAACACCATTCACTCCTTCACATGTCAACCAACAGTCCTAAACGGAACGTAGCGTTAAGTTCCTTGAACAGATCGGCTGCCGGCAGTGGCCATACCAGTCAATCCAATACCTTTAGCGTAAATTCTAATAATAGTATGCGTACAGGAACTTACAATGACGGACATTTTGATAACGCCAATACTTCCCGAAATCAGCACTCTCTTTCCACTCAAGAAGAAGATGTACATCACTCTCAACCAAATCTAGCAATGTTGAATCTCAACGGAAACCATGTTCTTTTAGCCACAGCTAATATCCTCCTATATCCGCTAGAAGGTCCACCTATTCAAGCGCGAGCGCTCTTGGACCCAGGTAGCCAAAACTCCTTCATTGTGTCAGACTTAGCTGAACAGTTGAATGGTAAAACTTATGAGCAATCCTTATGGGTATCTGGCATTTGTAATAACAATCATAATATAAAGTCTATGATGGATGTCACTTTTTGTTCCACCATTGACGATTCATCAAGTTTCAATACCACATGTGCAATAGTTAAGCAAATAACTAGATTCCTTCCTCAGGTTTTCGTTAATAAACAATCTTTGAACATTCCCTCTCATTTGCTAGCTTCTTTAGCTGATCCGGGATTCGGGGTTCCCTCCCAAATAGATATTTTACTGGGAGCGGATGTATATTACTCTTTGTTGAAACCAGATCAAATCCACAGGTTAGGGAAAGAACTTCCCACCCTCATTTCTACTCACTTAGGATGGGTGATATCAGGAGTAGTTCCTTCTACTTGTATCACAGGCAAACCCAAACCTTTAGCAGTATCTCATTCTTTACACGTTGTGATGGACCCCTCTCATGAAGTATATATAGATTCTCTCATGGAAAAATTTTGGACTCAGGAGGAAATTCAGAGTGGGGAACATCCATCTGAGGATGATACCAGAGCGGAAACTATTTTTACTTCTTCCCTACAAACGCTTCCAAATGGACGTTTCCAAGTAGATCTTCCGCTCACTCATGATTCGGCCTATAATGAGCTCGGAGATTCATTCGTAGCAGCCAAACACCGTTTCATCTCCCTTGAGAATCGGTTGAAGAAAAAACCCAAAATGAAAGAAGAATATAGAAAACTATTATACGATTATGTCGAGTTAGGACATGGAGAATTCGTCCCACTGACTCTGCAAACCCCTCAACTGCAACATAAATATTTTGTACCACATTTATGTGTCTACAAGGACACTAGTTCCAGTACTAAAGTGCGAGTAGTGTTTGACTACTCATCCAAATCCTCATCTATGGTTTCATTGAACGATATTTCATTGAAGGGACCTAGAGTCCAGCCTGAACTCCTGGACATTCTCGTAAGATTTCGCAATTTCAAATATGCACTGACTGCAGATATTTCCAAGATGTACCGTCAAATTGTATTAAACCCCAAGTTCAGATTTCTGCAAAATGCACTCTGGAGAGACTCACCTTCATCTCCATTCATTTGTATTCAACTTAACACCGTCTCATTTGGTCAGACTAGTGCTCCTTACCTGGCATGTCGCTCTCTAAAAGAAATAGCACTAAGGAACCCTCAGTATCCCGATGTTCAAGAAGCCCTCCTGTCACAAACATATGTTGATGATATACTAACAGGAGCAAACAACATTGAGGAACTTGAAAACTTGTTTCATAACCTCACATCAACACTAGCTATGTCAGGATTCGAACTTCACAAATTTTGTTCCAATTCCACCGACCTTTCAATTAATCAATTTCCCCACTCCCCGTCTGAAAAGGATCTAAACTTAGATGAAAAACCCAGTAAAGTGTTAGGAATTGTCTGGAACCCCCAAACAGACAAATTGCAAATATCATCTCCTTCTTCTTTTGGCACCTGCACAACTAAGAGACAAATATTGTCTACAATTTCGCAATGTTTTGACCCTCTAGGTATCATCAATCCTGTAATTGTACAAGGAAAGCTGATAATGCAACAACTATGGTTACTAAAACTATCATGGGACGAACCCATAACAGATCCCTCCATTATTAAAAAATGGAACGCCTTTGTTGAAAGCATGGCTCTATTGCCCACTTCACAAATTCCACGATATACCCTCCTTTCCAAGGTAGCTCTCCATTTAGAACTTCATGGTTTCTGTGATGCCAGCTCAGTGGCGTATGGAGGCTGTTTTTATTTACGAGCAATTTATGTAGATGGCACTGCTTCCTCTCAACTTCTTATATCCAAGTCTCGCGTAGCCCCTTTGAGTAAACCCTTAACTATCCCTAAGCTAGAATTATGTTCCATGACTCTTTTAGCCCATCTCTATTCTCGCCTTCGGCACATTTTGGAAAAACAGTTACAGATCTCCTCATCTATTTTATGGTCCGATTCGCAGATAGCACTTTCATGGACACAAGGTATCCCAACGCGATGGGCAGTTTTTGTCCGCAATCGAGTCACCCAAATTCAGCAATTAACTCATTCAGCTGAATGGGGACACGTCAAATCTCAACTCAACCCTGCGGACCTATTATCCAGAGGTCAACCTTTACAAGCACCTGGCAAATTTTGGTTCTCAGGACCACCCTTCTTGTGGGAAACATCTCAAGATACTGCGTGTCAAAATTCATTTTCAAAGATTCCCAACCCTCCTGAAGAACTTAAGAATTCCTTTGTTGCAACCACCCCTCATTCTAACCAGTTTTTGGATTTAATAACACGTTCATCTTCTTTCGTCAAATTAGTCAGGGCAACAGCTTATGTATTTAAGTTCATACAAATCATCAAACAAAAGTCTAACCGTCAAAAACTTCTCTCTCGCAACGATTTAGATAAATCATTATTGTTCCTTGTCCAACAAGTGCAGCAGTTTCATTTTCCCACCCTTATTCGCGAGCTCCAAAGAAACCAAGTTCCTTCCGACAAACGTCTATCATCTTTGAGCTTATTTCTTGAAGATGAAATTATTAGAGTAGGCGGTAGACTCTCACACGCTGATATACCATTTCAGCAAAAGCATCCTATTCTATTGCCGTCAAGCAGTCATTTCTCGTTCTTAGTTTTACAAAGAGAGCATATAAGATTAGGACATAGTGGTCCCCAAAATGTACTTGCGAACGTGCGCTTACAGTTTTGGCCCCTTGACGGACTACGCGAAATCAAAAGAATCATTCACCAATGTAGCATGTGTCACAGATTTAAGGCTATCACAGCTCAACAACTCATGGCTGACCTTCCCAGACGCCGAGTTACCCCCTCTCGCCCCTTTCAGACAGTCGGTATTGACTTTGCAGGACCTTTTCTGGTTAAATCCTCCTGTCTAAAAAAGGCTCCCATTTCTAAATGTTACATTGCCCTTTTTGTATGTTTTTCCTCCAAGGCAGTACACTTGGAATTGGTATCTGAGTTGTCCACTGAAGCGTTTATCGCCACCCTAAAACGGTTTGTTTCACGACGAGGAAACCCCTCCGTCATTTATAGTGACAATGCCACTAATTTTGTCGGTGCACATAATCAACTAAAAGAAATATCTCAATTTCTCATAAAAAACCTAACCCCCGTGTATGACCATCTGATCACTTCTTCTATTGAATGGAAATTTATCCCTCCCAGGTCCCCACATTGGGGTGGACTGTGGGAGGCAGGTGTAAAAAGTGTTAAAACTCATTTGAACAAATCACTTTCCACTATGTCTCTCACGTTTGAACAATTTAGTACCGTTCTCTCACAAATTGAGGCCATACTTAACTCATGACCATTATACCCACTTTCTGCAGATCCGAACGATCTAAACCCATTAACTCCAGGTCACTTCTTGATCGGAGCCCCATTGATGTCACTACCTGATAAGGACTTTTCCTTTCTCCCCTTGAATCGCTTGAAATTTTGGCAACAGTGTACGCATGTGCAACAAAATTTTTGGAAAAGGTGGTCGGTGGACTACCTCAATCATCTCCAGAATCGCCCTAAGTGGACAACCATTACCAGATATAAAAGTTGGTGCCATGGTACTTATAAAAGATGATGACTCCCCCCCTCTTAGGTGGCCTTTAGCCAGAGTAACCGAAGTCATCCATGGAAAAGATGGACGAGTTCGATCAGTACAAGTCCGGACTGCTTCCGGGACTTCAGTTCGTCCCATAGTTAAAATCGTTCCATTACCCTTGTCGGAATCACCGACCCCCCAAATCCCGTAATTTAAAATAAATGTAAATATTGTACATAGTTAGGCTCCGTAGTTATAAGTTCCTCGCGTTAGATTATTATTTGGCTACTCACCATTCATCTATTCAGTGTCTATGGTTTGTTGTCCAGGGGGGTTTTAATCCGCCCCGTCGATCTACTGGTCGCTAGAAAAAAAAAACTGACCTCGATGATGATCTAACCAGTTAAATCGAGGTCAGTAACCGTGCATTTCAATTGATCCCTTCACGCCTCGTACCCTCTCCTCACTTCTTCTACTGGGTGCTGTCCGGGATAAAGTGAATATCCCAACCCAGTCCTTCATACTCAAGCTTGTTAGTGTGCTGAACCCATTTGGGGACGTTAATATAGTGAGGCCACTCCAATCCTGGATTGTAGAGTGGGCCTAAGGATTTATGCTGACTTGACTGCAGATAACAGTCATGTTGGGCGACTCTCTCCCTCTCTTTTTGAAAGAATTTAAGTGTGGCAGTGGTCACAAAGAGTGTCTGTCCTAACATTAGGTTAGGGGACATCTCTGATGTTATGTTGTTTATGCTGACTTGACTGCAAATAACAGTCATGTCGGGTGACTCTCTCTCCCTCTCTTTTTAAAAGGAATTTAAGTGTGGCAGTGGTCACAAAGAGTGTCTGTCCTAACATTAGGTTAGGGGACATCTCTGATGTTATGTTGTTTATGGTGGCTTTACTGCAAATAACAGTCTAGCTGGGCAACTTTCTCTCTCCCTTTACTCAGATTATTAAGTGACAATGTTCACAGCGGAATCAGATCAAGTTATCATCTTAAAGTATCTTTTTCTCGTCTTGTTCTTACCTCACGATTTACATTTATTACCTCATCCTGTTCCCATGGTGCAATTCGTTAAGTCGAATCGATTTCCTTTCTGTACGATAAACATTGCTCTGTTCATCTACCCCTCGCTGCTTGATGTGGTGGGGAAATCTTTCTTGACGATGACCTATGACTAGTCTGGACGTCAGCAGGCAACATCAATTGAAAGCAAATGGCCTTCTTATCATGTTGAGCAGTTTGGAGTACGTTTCCATCCATGTAAACCTTTTCCATCCCTTCTTCTTTTGCTTCTTGGGACCTCGTCCATTTGATGATGTTCAATGTATTTCTCACTTTGCCCGCCCCCCCCCCAGTATGTTCGGATTTAATGAAATCCTCTCTGAAATTCAATCAATAATTTCTTCAGCTGACGCCAAGCCGTACCCCTGTACATTCAAATTGCCAACCGTTTTCCCTCCGCTTAACTCTAACAATGATTTACGCCAATCACGGCATACCACGAACCTGAACGGACAGGGACTGCGCGCGCAAACGCTCACTACTACGATTTCTAAAAAAGACGTCAAATTGACGTGAGGTGAAATTGGTCGGAGTTAACAGTTTAAGAGTTTAAAAACGGTGTATAGACACAAAAGTAATTGATAAATTATAGAAAATGTTCTTTTTTGTGATGCTATGAGTAAAGCATAATGTAAATATAAATAAATGAAGTGAGAAAGGCAAGCAAACGAGTTTGATTTCCATGCTCCCAGCATAAGCCAAATCAAACATAGATTATTACTATAAAGTGATAATAAAGTGCAATAACGGTCCTTCGAGTTTTGAATAAAGGTAATAATCCGTGTTCAGTATCAATAACTTGCTTACAACAAAAAATGCGTCTGTATTATATGCCAAACGTGGCCCCCTACGTTAAAATTTGACAAAAATTACCGTCGGGTGCCACGTCTGGCATATATGACAGACACAATCAAAATGGCGGAAAGGACTGAAAAGAAGAATAATATGATTAAAGAACCTAAAAAAATAAGTATTTATCAAATTTCAACAAAAATCACTCAAAATCGCATGTTGGCCCCCTGGCAAATTTCCCAAATACTAGCGTGGCACGCAATGTGTTAAATTATATAAAAAGGTACGCAAGGCATAAAGCACAATATAATTTTTTGCATTACCAGTTTATTCATAGAAACACACCCTAACATGCATCATTAAAAAACAATTTTTAACATATGTCATTGATTATAATTTTGAGGTTAATTGTGGAAAATAACATTCAACTATTATAAGACATACGTAAAACAGCCGAATATGTCACCGATTATGACGTAACGGCAAAGGATAGCTGAACAAACTATAAATATATCAATGAACGTAACCTGATAGTTTGTTTTTATGAAAAATACATGTCTAAAATGGAATGTCTTTTCGTTCTATCTTCTTCCTCCAATGATTGAATTTTATTTGTGTCTTTGAAATATTGTGAATTCAACTGTTAACTATTTAAAGTCTCAACTCTTATAACATGGAATTTTCATTGTATAACCATCAGAATTGGTCTTCGCGAGCTCAAGTAAACGATTTTCATCGTTTTCGGTTAAACTTTACATTGCCATTTTATTCTAATTCTTTATTCATGATTTTGTATAGGAATCAATTAAGTGATTATTCATAGCAAAATAATATCTACTTTTGATTAATGATTAGTAAATAGTAATGAATAGTATTGAATTTGACATTTTTTTTTCATTCTGTTATTTAACGTCGGTCTATTTCTACGACTGAGGCTACCGACGCCGGGAGCACTCTACCCCTAACCGGAAATTTTGGCGAGCCCACCAGTGTTCCAACCAGTGGTAGCGTTCTTTAACGAGCTCAACATCCATGGACTCGTGACCTCGGTTTTACGTCTCTACCGAAAGACTGCATATCTACATTATACCTCGTGCTCATTGGTATAATGCCTGCGAGCTGTGATATGCTACTCACCCTAGTAGTCTGAAGTGCACCCTAGTAGTCTAAAGTGTTTCGCTGCAGGCTGTACAGGCCCTATACAATGGTTTTCCCTGTCATGGTAACCCATCCAAGTACTAACCATGTCTGACCTTGCTTGACTGTAATTATCGCAGCAAACGCGTTCCACTACAGTGCTGGGTCGTCGCCCTTGAATTTGACATTTTCTCACTGCAGTGGTTTTAATAGTCTTCTTATCTTTGAGACATGGCCTTATCTCTTGATACAATACAGCTAACCTAACCATTCGACATTTGTATTGAGCGACCTCTCTGTCTTATAGTAGTATTCTGTGGTCGAGTAGTATTCTGTGGTTGACAATTGACATTTCTGGAAATTGTCATTTTTTTAAATTAGATGAAGTGGCTTGGCTCTACTTCGCAGGAAAAAACCCACTTATCTTTTACAATATTTGTAGAAAAACTCGTATTTATTTTAAAGAATTTTTTCGTGAATTTTAAACTTTTGGTAACAATATCAATATTATCGTTTGGGATCACACTTGATCCAAGCCAAAGGTGGTAGAGAGACAAATAGGTATGTTGAAATAGATGTTAATATATTAGATACCTTTTTATTCATCTATAAAATATTACTACACCAGTTCACAACGTTTAATCATCATGTGTAAATTGTTTATCTAAATATTCTGATAGATGGAATTGAAGAAGAAATGAGGACTACTGAATTTAAAACAAATTAATAGTTCTTAAATAAATTCTGTTCAAATATATAGTTTAGATGAACGCAACTCTTAGTGATAGTCATTTTAAAATTTGTGTATGTTTTAGGAATGTGAAAGAAAAACAACAACTGCATGTCAATCTAAGTTTATTTTGTTGGAATATGAAAATATTAGGACAATGCAATGGGGGAGCTGTGTGTTTTAATAAGGTTTGACAGTAAGTATATATTCTAACAATCCCCGAAAGTAGAAATAACAATGGACCAAAGTGAATAGAGTTTGTTCAATGAAAAAAACATTCATATCAGAGAATATAATTTTGTACTTTGTCAAAATCTATCTTTGCCAAGTCCAAGATAGAAGGTCTTTTTGTTCTATCTTCTATCTCTAATGCATTCATAGTATTATAACCAAGTTATAATTTGATTTGAACACTTTGTTTTACAAATATAAACAACCAAACAGGCATTGATGCATGTTTTTCCTCCCAACTCTGTGTATAATACAGTACATACATCGACATCGTCAATATTAGTTGCTTCTTTTCAAATTTCAACATAGTTTATAATTTCATTTTATCAAAAAAAAAAACAGGAGATGGAATGAAAATGTTTTGCTAATAATATAGGAGATATTTGCCCATCGCTTTGGTACTTTTAAATAATAATATTTTACATCTGTTTTGTTGGTATAGTTTGTACGTTCTCATTTGGATAACCAAGAAATAATTTCACAGCTCCTCCACTTGTCGGCCTTCAAATGGACCATTAAGCGGGCTTATTGAATTTTATTTGGGGACTCATCATGTTTTCTTTTTCTTTTAGGAACTCAAATGGCACCTTTGTGAATGGTCCATTTGAAGAAGAGGAGGAGGAAAAGGAAGAGGATAAAAAAAAGGAAAGGGAGAAAGAAGAAGGAAAATACTTGAATAATTGTATTTTTTTGATTTCATATTGTTTCGCAATATTTATTGTAGTTATTGCAATTAAAAAAGGGTAAAATGAAAGCATTATCAGAAAATTATGGTGTGCTATAATATAATATGTCTATATCGAAATGCTCATGAATTATGGTTTAATTTTATTAAATACCTGCTTTTGCTAATTTAATAATTGTTGTATTGTGAAGTATAGAAAAATGTCTATCTATCGTTTACAGTTATATCGATAAAAATGTATTTTTAAATGCCCAGTCACTTTAGAGTAAGAATAATATAGTGAGTGTTTGTTTTTCTTTGTTCCAACTTGACATGTCACTCTGAAATTACACAAAAATGGGAAATAACATAGTTAGTTAGTTACGACCATTGAAAATTGAAAAAGCCTATGTTGCATTTTCATTTATGTGTAAAAATTGTTTGTACAAAAACGTACATACAGTTCGGGAACTGGACATAATTAATTAGCGGTGACCATTAGTAATAATTGGAAATTGCCGATTGTGTTACCCCCTATGCTATGAATGTATGTATTTGGATGAATGCGTATGTGCGTAAGACCAAATTTTAACGAAATGACTGTGCGGCGAGGCGACCCTTACTAATTGGAAGCTGCTCAGTGATTTTCGTTAAAATGGCACCCAATTCTTACGAGCTGCCTTCACAATATCTGCTTTATTTGTCCGTATTCTTGGGTTGGAAAATAGAAGAGGTAGATACCTTCTTTTCCACGCCGAAGCTTTGAAGACACTGTTTGTGACTTGGTGGTAGAACAACATTAGATTTGTGGTTAACCACTACGCTGCAAAACGCCGCTTTTAATCGCGATTAAACAAAAAGGTGCTCCATGGAATTTTGCAACGTGACGCCACTGTCTTAGCTACAAAATTGAGACAAGCGACCTGTTCATACGGACGCTACTGTCTTACTGACTGACGTATAGTGAAAATCTTGTGAAGCGCGTTCCAAAGAATTGATTTTACCAAAACGAGCTGTCGGCTCGTCTCGTATTTATTCCTGTGTATTCATCATGTTTGAAAACTTTTATTTCTTCCTTCCTATACTCGATTTGAAATTGGTTGATAGTAATAAATCATTTTTAGCAGCCGATTCCATAGGCGCACCTACCTGACGTGCCGGTTTGAACCCTATTTACTTATCCGAATAATTTAGTAATCATTATTGTCATAACAGGTAAAAATAATTATGCCGAGAATTCCGGGAACAATTAATACACAATGTTACTTCAGGTTGTTACGAAAAAGGTAGGTAGGTAGGTAGGTAGGTACCTCTACTTATTGGTATAAAACTGTGAGTCATTTTAAGAGCGAACAAACCTAATGCGAGTATTCTAGGACACACATTTGGGTAATTTTTGAAAATGGAGAGTCTTTCAGGATTTATTCCAGTTAAGCGAGCTGCGAAATCAGCGCTAAGCATTAGTGAAAAGATTATTGTGCTTAATGTATTTAATGCACTTAGATATCAAAAAAGTGTAATAAGTATCGATTCTACAGTGGAACTTTGTTCAAAGATGACAGGTATTGGAAAAGCAACCATCTACAGGCTGATGCGGGAAGAAAAGACAGGAACACTGTAGAGTAAGTAGTACCTACTATGATCGGGAGATATATCTCGTTCAGTGTTATATTATATTCAGTGTAATTTTTCTACCCTTATAATATGTTTAATTTTAACGAAATATTTTTTTTCTACGACCGTGCGTTTTAACCCACTTTCCCACATGCATTTTAGTTTTGAAAGTGTCACTTAAAACATGAATTTACAATTTTTGTTGGTGAAATCGTTTTCGTTTAAACGGGAAGTTATTATTGTCTTGGTGGAAATTACCGGAAAGTGTATTATTGCACTACATAATATGTGGCGCCATCTACTAACCGGTAGCCAAACTCAACACCAAAAATTTTTAGGAATCTTGAATATCGGTAAGTAGACTTTGTATCAGCATAGCAGAAACACGAGGAGGTGTGAAAAATATCAGGATCAACTAAATTTGCTAAATTGGCAGATTTTGTTACTTTTTACACCTCCTCGCGTTTCTGCTCTCCTGATACAAGTCAAAATCCCCAAATTGAACTATCAGGAGAGCAGAAACGCGAGGAGGTGTACAAAACATCAGAATTAGCTAAATTTGCTAGATTGGGAGATTTTGTTGCTTTTTACATCTCTTCGCGTTTCTGCTCTCCCAATACAAGTGAAAATTACGAAATTGAACCATCAGGAGAGCAGAAACGCGAGGAGGTGCACAAAACAGTTATGACAGTTTAAATCTTTTACGTTAGTTTTTAAGAGATATGTCGAGCACCAGACCGAAAATACTTAATGACCAAGGCAAATACATATTTAAACCTATCATTTTTGTTTACAATAACTTTTACTAATATTGTATACATAACATACTTATACGCTTTATGCTATCGATTCAACCATGTGGTTTCGTAGCGCAGTGGGTAAAGGCGATGCACATGTTTTTTTTTCGATCTGTACATTCCGATGTTCCTCCTCCTAAATCAAAGAATCAGAAGGAAAATAAAGCTGAAAAGCCAAAAATAAATTGGACATTGGGTCATTTGGATCCATTTGATGAAAACACATACCAATTTACAGGGATTACAGAACTTCCAAGGTCCATTGAAGAGTTGGATTCTCCTGCGGATTTTTTTCTATTTTTGTTTCCCGTTAGTTTGATTTCCATGATAGTTGAACAATCAAATATAAAGGCTCCTCAAGATAATATAAATGACAACAGCTATATTAAAAAAAAACGAATGGAACAGTTTTTAGGAATGGTAATATTTATGTCTTTAGTAAAATTACCGTCATCAAGGCTTTATTGGAATGAGACTGTAGGACAGACACAAATATATGAAACAATGACTTGTTATCGGTTTGAAACTATCAAAAGCCACCTTCACTTCAATAATAATACGAATTTCGTTAGAATTGGTAAGCCGGGTTTTGATAAATTATTCAAAGTGCGACCCCTTCTTGAAGGAATTATAGAGCGACTTTTATTGGTTCCAAAGGAAGAGTATTTGGTGGTAGACGAACAAATAATACCCAAAAAGTGTCGTCACAATCTAAAGCAGTATAACCCTGCAAAACCTCATAAATTGTTATATAAAAATCAGGTCCTCAATGGAGTTACGACTTCGACATTTTTGCAGGTGAACAGAGTAATTCTTTCCCAGAAGGAGCACCTGACTTGGGGGTTAGCAGTAATGTTTAACTCGCTTGACCGCAACTGTGCCAAAACATGTGATTCATAAAATATTCTTTGACAATTGGTTCAACAGTCCCCAATTACAAATATATCTTTCAAAGAATGGTCTCTTATCTTTAGGTACCGTTAGACTGAACCGTGTTCCACACTCAAAAATGCCAACGAAACAAGAGCTCAAAAAAAAGGTCGTGGATTTATGGTTGAGAGGTCGTGGATTTATGGTTGAGAAAGTTGCCACAATCGAGAACGTCAAGATGGGCGTTATAACGTGGTTTGATAATAAACCAGTAAACAAGCTTTCTACTTACGTTGGTAGTAAATATAAAGATATACCTTGCCCTAAAGCCATTGAACTATATAATGAGCACATGGGGGTGTCGATCTATTGGATTCTATGATTGGTCTCTATAGGATCCACTTGAGATAAAAAATTTGGTACAGGAGGATTTTTTTCACTTGGTAGATATGTGTGTTGTCAACGCTTGGCTACTTTGGCTTAGGAAGCCTGATAATGAATATTATATGCCTTTATTTGATTTTAAACAGTCAATAGCAGGACATTTATGTTAAGCTGGAAAGTAGTCAGTCCACTTGTTCCGTTAAACTCACCAACGACTGTCCAAGAAAAGAAAAGAAAAACTCCTGCAAGACACCAAGATCTTCCTCTACACTCAGTTCGAGTTGGGCACATGCCAGAAAAAACCGTCAAGTGTGATCAAAAAAACATATACAAAATGTAGAAAATGTATAGTAGTTTGTGCAACTAGTGTGGATATGATGGCCATATCCACACGCACGACGCCGTAGGCGGAGTGCTCAATCGTTCGAGTGCGATATGGACAATCCACACGAGTCGATCAGTGTATTTTTTTCTACGACCCATTCAAGAAAAAATCTAGAAAATAAACATTTGAATAAACTGTAAAATAAATATAACTTGAAATTGAAAATTCTTAACAATTTTATTCATAATCGTACCAATTCAATTTTATGTCTTCACTAATTTTTTTGTGATAAACGTACAGTTCTTAAATGTACAATTTGTATAACATTACGGTTTCCCTTTTTAAATATGCGATGCTGTTATACATAAATGTTGCCAGTCGGACTCCCGCAAGAAGGGTACCGTAAAAAAAAATTCTTCACGCGGAATCGAACCCGGGTCTACCGCGTTAGAGTCTGGTATGCTAACCACTCGGCTACCGAGATTTAATATAAGTGAACCTCAGAAGTATTAGATACTTTCATAAAGACTGACGTTCATCGGTAGTCCCTTAAATACCCATTTTATTCTGTCTTTAGTATTTGTTATTAATTTATAAGGTTTATTTCATTCAAGTTTATTTTTATAAATAAATATTCTTGATCCAGTGCTTCTGGGAGAGACTTTTTTTGACAAGTTATTTTGACGTTTCTTTAAATTGAAAAAAAGATGAGTGACGAGTACTAAAAGCGAATGCTGATTGGTGGTTTTCATATACGTTCTAGGATGTATATGAAATCATATACGTTCAGTCAACCAATATGGCCTACATTTCCATTCTCTAAACTGTGCAGGAAATGGATAATATACATGTGGGTGTAGAAAAATGTATTTTTATGCTACAATGAGGAAAGAAACTGTCTATCTCAGTTTCACGACTAATTTTTAGTTTGATGAATTTTCTTGTGTATTTTTTCTATCTTTTCAATTTTTATTTTTTGAATATTTTCAAGTGTCTTTGCATACGAAACAATTTATGTCCAATGTTTTTATTTTACAGTAATTCCGGGAGAGATGGCGCAGTTCAATATCTCTCCTCCTATTGCCAGCCGACTTATCAGTCACGCTTAGAAGTTCCTTGTGTATGCTTGCTGTGTGTATTGTGCCGCGCTGTTGTAAAATTCCATCCACGAAGGTGAATAAAACAATTTTGTATTTAAATATCGTCAGCTGAGATGCAAAACCGTGTAACTCCGTTTTAACAAATTTTACAGGGGACGGAAAAAACTGATATTTTTGGTGAGCTCGAATCACTTTGTTAGGTAATACTGATAAATTATGGAAGAATTGAGAAAAGCTATGCATCTCTTTGGTTTTAGGGTTTGTTAATAGATGAAGCTCTTAGCTTCTAAAATTTCTGTTTAAAAGCTCAATTTTAGAAATTTCCGGACATTGCATCTTAAGCTTCGGTTTGTTAGAGAATTCTCCGGCGAAAAATCGGCGAAATTCCGGTCGAAGTTTTATTGTTTTCGGCGCCGATATGGATTGTTCTAAAGTTGTTCTGAGCTGAAAATCGCTTCGAATAAACGGATTTATCAGCCAAGATGTCTGACAAGCTGCATCGTGCCATATGTGCATTTGTTCTTTTGGAAGAAGAAGAGGAGGAAGAACTGGTGACACTTTGTGTATACAATAAGAAAAGAAACCGAGATGTCAACGATTTATTTTTAAAGAGAAACACGGAAGGGGCATTTAGTCTTTTAATAGAAAGACGACTCTTTGGAAATGAAGCAAAATTCCGGGAATACTTCAGAGTGTCTGTAGAGATCTATGAAGTAGTTCTAAATTACATATCAGAAGATATTACAAATCAACCTTACAACAGAAGAAAGTCGCCTATAACAGCTGAGGAGAAACTATGTATTACTTTGAGGTAAGTACTTACCTGTTAGTGCCTATAACTGATTAAGGTTAGATGGTAATTGTAAATAAGGATACAATTTGAAATGTATACTTTACTGAATGCGGTTATTCATAATATTAGAAGCACATGTAGTACCACTGCAATCCAAATTGGTAATTGTGTATCTTTCCGATGGTAACGCGTGAGGAGAATTTATTGAGAATGCCATTGAGTCACGTGTGTTACCAGGAGAATCCAAGATGCTAATTGTGTATCTTTCTGGTGGTAGTGAATGAGAAGAATCCACTGAGAATGCCATTGAGTCGGAGGTACCGGGAGAATCCAAACTACTATTATTTCTTCCTTGCGGTAACGAGTGCGAAGAATCACCATGTGCATACGTGTATGTCTGTTGTGCTTGCTCAATCTGCTGGATATTTTCCAGCTCCAATTTTGAAATTAGAGTCATAACTTCCGCTTTGGCTTTTGCTTTCATTGTTGGAGTGAACGAGGCAACTGTAACAGCAATACTATCAAAAAACATGGCTATTGCTGGATCCCTTTTTAAGGCCGTATCGTTGTTGGAAAACAGTTCTTTGAGCATTGCAGTTCTTTCATAGCGGCCTCTCTTTAATTCTTCTATGCAAGAATCTCCATCAGGGCGTGATCTATTTCTTTTTGTCTGTTTGGGCGTGGGTGCTGCATTATTTTTCACTGTTTCCGAATTGCGTGGTACGTTTTCTCGAATGAAGTTGTTAGGTTCTGACCTTTTGAATAATTCAGCAAGAGATAAAGAGGAGACAAATGGACTGTGGTTAAATAAGAACAATTATAACCAGTTCCTTCTTTATTCACATTAGTTGATTGATATAAATATAATTCGAAGGACCACCCCTCAATAGGGGAAAATAGAAAACAGAACATTAAATTACAATATTACCTATAAGGTAACTGTTTTTATAGATATCTGAATGAGATACCATGAAATAATACAAGTTACAGCGGATACAAATATCAGATAACAAAAGATGAAACAATATAAATTGTCACAACAGAGCCAAATACTCCTAATTTATAACAGGTACAAATAATTAAATGTATCGAGTAAATACCAAAATAATAATATAAACTCCTAAAACAGTTTCAATAATTATGCTTTATATATTAGGTGCTAGTCAAGACACCGAATGAGCGGGTATATAAAAGATTTTCACATATTAAATATCAGAGTCCGTGATTTGGCAACCTTTATTTCTATGATGAAGATAATGATGCCCATTGAACATAGAGCCAATTGCGGTTAAAATTTATTAAGCAAATTTGTCACCTTACCAATTTCCAGCGGCATATTAATACATAAACTTAGATAACAATTATTCACTACTACTATCACTTCATATTACAAAGGCGGTGAAAAGAGATTTTCGTCCCGTTCTTGGACGAAGCATGGAACGACCCATGTACGATCAATGACTTCTAACAAGTGGTTTAAAAATGGAGTTAACGGAAATGAGGGGGGGATAGTGACCACGTTGGAATAGAGGCGGAATCCGGTAAAGAACGCGCGAAGTATTTAAATTTAAAAATAAGATTAGAGATGAACACATAATGTTAAATGGATTTTAACACCTGTTTTTATTTTGAATTTCTTCTGATTGGGATTGCTGCAGAAGCTGCGATGATTCCGACTGTTCAGATTGTGTTCCTATTATATTTTCATTTAGTTCATGCTCTGTGCTTTCGTCCAAAACATCAGATGCTTCTTGAGTCAAATCGGGTGAGCTTGGTGTATGTAGAATATTGCTCTTTGAACTGAAAAAAAGCAAACATTTAATTATAGGAATACAATTTTTTTTCGTAACCATACCTGCGTTCCACAAATGCTGTATTTTCCAGAAATAATAAAGACTTGAATTTCTGATAGAAATCATCTCCATCGGCCGCGGAACCTGTCCCTTTTGTCACACCTTTTTTTCTTACGTTGGTAATAATCTTTGATATTCTTCCATCTATTTCTGCAATCAATCTCTGAAAAAAAAAGCATTTATGTATTTATTTGCAGGTACATGGCAACTGGAGAATCATTTCGATCACTTGCTTTCGAATTTCGCGTTCATCACAGTTGGATTAGTTGCATTGTTAAGGAAACTCTGAAAAGTATCGTAGACCGAATGTTTCATTTGTACATTCCTCCACCCACAGAAGACAAAATGACAGCCAATGCTCAAGATTTCTGCGATTTATGGCAATATTCCAACTGCTGCCTGGCTATAGACGGCAAACACGTGAGAATTGTGTGCCCTGACAATTCAGGTTCCCAGTATTTCAATTATAAGCATTTCTATCCGATTGTGCTATTGGCAGCTATAGATGCAAGGTACAGATTTGTAGCAATAGACGTCGGATCTTATGGCAGAGAAGGGGACGCTGGCATATTTGCCAAATCAAATATGGGTAAACTTATAAATGCAAACAAATTTAATATTCCACCACCAGCATTGCTTCCAAAATCCCAGATATTTCAACATCATGTTATACTGGGGGATGAAGCATTTGGCCTTACAACAACCGTAATGAAACCATACCCAAAAGTTCAATCATCTGTTGACAGAACAAAGGCTATTTATAATTATCGACATTCTCGCGCTAGACGGACAACAGAGAATGCTTTTGGCATATTATGCCAATACTTTAGAGTATTTTTCACCCCAATTGCCATAAATCCAGAAACAGCTGACAATTTAATTATATCATGTTGTATTCTCCATAATATGCTACGCAATGCAAAAATTGCGTGTACTCAAGAAACTCTGCATGGAATAATTGCTGAAATACCCACAGAAAATTTGATGCCTCTAGCCTCCACGTATAATCGAAGATCACCTGCCCAAGCTGTCAAAGTGAGAGACTCTTTCAGGTATTATTTCTGTAATTACGAAGGTGCAGTACCCTGGAAAAATGCATACGTGGCGAGAACATCATGAATGAGGTTTTTTTTGTTTATTAAAAGTGGCATATCACATTATTTTTTGTGCACCATACTTCACGGAAAGTTTAAAATAGTTTTTAAATGTTTAATCACTTCCTTTTCAAACTGCTTTGTCTGCTTTATGTACCAATACATTTAAGAAATAAATAAATAAACAAATACTCACCATTTTTATCCATTTTGGCTGCGATAATTTTCCACGCGTTTTCTTTCGCTTCATTGTCTTTATAACTTTTGCGTTTTACACTGTATAATATAGGATACGAACGCACTAAATCAATAAGCACTTCGTCATGCTCCGTCGTAAACTTCATGTTGGAATCGCTTGAATTTACATTGACGACTGCGGAAAAATCTAACAGCAACAGATGAATTCGGCGTACGCAGACGTCAACAAAATTTCTGCCGAAATTCGGTGGTAGAACAATGCGGATGGCTTTGAAATCATTGAATAGATTTTTACGCAGCCGAATTTCGCCGACTTTTCGCTAGCGAACTCTCCTAACAAACCGTAGCTTTAGCCGACGATATGCTCCATATTTTTTCAACATTTTCACAAATTATTTATTTTTACACCTTGATATATTGTATTATTTTCGGTTTAGTATTTCCAAGGGTAGCAAAATATCTGTAGCATAATTCTAACCTTAAAAATGATTAGTATACGCAATCGGTAAGGAGCACTTGACTGCGCCATCTCACCCACTGATGTTGGGTTAGTTGGCGCGAGCCATCTCTCCCAAGATCAGAATTTTCGGTTTTTTCTTTTGTTTTTTTTTATTACTTCTGTAGATGCCGACCACCTATAAACGTAAGGGAAGCTGCGCCAGAGCTACGTGGAGTGAAGAAGACTTGAAAATAGCTATTCAAGCTGTAAGTATTGGAAATTTGGGAGTTAATGCAGCAGCCAGACAATTTAAGGTGCCTTGTACTATACTGCGGAGAAAAATAAGAACAGGAAATACACAAAATAAGCGCTTGGGGCCACAAGCAGTCGTTGGGGAAGGAAATGGAAGAAAAATCGTTGCGCATATTGAAAAGATGCAAAAAGGAGGTTTTGTCCCAACAAGAACTATGGTGCGTATTATGGCTTATCAACTAGCTGAACAATTAGGCATTAAGCACACTTTCAACAGGAGAAACGAAAAAGCTGGCTTTGACTGGGTTATATTATTCTTGCAACGCAATCCTCATTTGACTTTTCGGAAATCAGAGGGTGTTTCACTTGCTCGAGCACGCGGTATGAATAAAGAAGATGTTGCTTACTATATATTGCCCGGTGACTGGTTGACTAGTTTAAAAAAATAAACTCTAATTTTGTTGGAATGTTCAATTTTTTGTTCATTTTTAGAATTTGTGTTTAAGTTTATATAATGATATAAGGATCTTGCCAAAGCGTTTATGTTCCAAGAGTTGAAGTGTCTTTTTGTTTTTGTCCCTAAATAAAACTTTTATATTATAATGAATGTTTTATTTTCAACTATTCATAGACGAAAATGCATATATATATATTCATCTCAAAATATATGTATTTAGCGCTGAAAACTTTTTTAAGTGTCCGAAGCCGTCTATATATGAGCCTGAAATCACCTAAAAAATGGAGGTGAGGACAGCAGAATTTTTTTTTAAACAAGTGCTGGAGGGGGGTGGAATTAAAAAAAAAGATAGAACGTGTCGAGGGACACACGGTAGGAACTTTAGTTCCTTTCAAGCAAAAATTATGTAATACATCTGACGTTATAGATAAACGATTTGCATATTCTTTGGTGGTTGAGTAGTAAGCATACCAGACTCTCACGCAGTAGACCCGGGTTCGATTCCCCGTGAGGAAGTTTTTTTTAATGTTAAATTTATTTTTAAATAATTATTCTGCTTGTTATTAATAACGACAACAGGTAGACGTTTGAAATATTTAGCAGGATATTCATTATTATAGATAATGGTACGGTACCCTTCATGAGGGAGTCCGACTGGCAACATCTACTTATAACAGCATCGTATATTTAAAAAAGGAAACCGTAGCATTATACAAATTGGACATTCAAGACCTGTACGTTTACCACAAAATTATTGGGAACATAAAATTGAATTGTAAAATGTTTAATTTGAAGTTATATTACAGTTTATAGAAATTTTTATTTTCTAGATTTTTTCTTAAGTGGGTCGTAGAAAAAATATGCTGTTCGATTCGTGTGGATTGTCCATATCGCACTTGAACGATTGAGCACTCCGCCTACGGCGTCCTCGTGCGTTATGGCCATCATATCCACACTAGTTGCACAAACTACAATTTCTTTCAAAATATGCCCTTTTACATTTGAAAACAACCTGCCAAATGTCAAATCAATTTATCCATCCATTTTAAAGTTATCGAATTAAAACATTCAAGTTTTCAAAATTTCAACACCCTGTATTTCGAAAAGTAAATGTGCTAGACCCCGTAATCGCGCAAAAAAAATTATGGAAATAATGGTAAAAATTTATCCGAACAAATTCAAGTAGATCACCAGCACTGCGAATACCAGCTTTGCATAAAATTTCAATATAGCATCGGTGGTTCAGTGGTAGAATGCTCGCATTGCACGCGGACGGCCCGGGTTCGAATCCCGGCAGGAGCATATTATTATGAATTGTTGCTTCGTAAACGAGAGAGAGACTAAGGAGGCACAAGCACGCAAGCAAGGCACATAACGAAGCAATGTAACATAACGTAGCGTAACGTAACGCGTAACGGTCAGATCTCTTGCATCGCGACCCCTGGTCGCTAAAACATAACCTGGCGTAAAGAACTAAAGTTCCAAAAACATAGGATCATATCCACCGATAGTACATGCATCCACAGTAATTTTTTCAATTTTTTTAAATATAATGACCGTAGTTTTCCAAAAAAAAACTCAAAAATTGTCCGAAGACACCTCACTTTGCGGTACACTTGTAACAGTGTGATTCAGTGAGTTTGTGAGACAAACATTGTAGTCTAGGCAAAAAATGGATAAAGCTCGCTTTGGCAGCGAAAATGTCAAATAATTATATTTGTCCACGACCACCTAATAATAAGTCAATATTTCACCTCCTAACTAAAGGTATATGGTACCCATATATCAACTGTCGTGAATTATGGTTCATAATACACTGTAGTGTATTATGGTTCATAATTCCCGACTAGAGATGGGGGTACAATATGAAATAAACTATTAAATCTGTGTATTTTGTTTAGGAAATTTGTTTCTGACATATATCGTATCTTTAAAATATTGTAATTTTTAGTATTGATACTTTTCATAACGATATTTCCTAATATTAAGTATTTCAATACAATATATTTATAACGGTACGTTGTATTGATACTTTCTACAGTATCGCCCATCTCTATATATGTCAAATTATTTGAAGTAGCTGCCACAACATTTTGAGGTTAGTTTATTTATTAATAAATAAATTGAGTGTCGTGGACAAAGTATATTATCATCAGAATTCACGCTAAAATGAACTAAAATTAATAAATCAAATCGTTTCTTTTAAAACGTCAAAAAGCTAATAATGCAAATCGCTTTTGACAGCGCTTCGTTTGAAACGTCAAAATAATTATATAATCAATATTTTACGTATTATATAGAGAAAAATATGGACAACAGTAGCGATAGTGAATATTTAATACGTACGCCTCCCGAGATTAATTTTATTTATAAATGTAGGAGTTTCGATTGAAAATATGAGTTACGTATATACGAGGCATGTTTTTTGAGTAAGTACCATTTTGCAATTCCGCTGCCACAGCGCTACGGTCGGCGATCCGCGCATGCGCTTATCAAATCTTTTCAATGGGAAACTTCAGATCATCCTCCATACAGCCCTGATCTGGCGCCCAGCGACTACCATTTGTTCCTGCATTTGAAGAAACACCTGGTCGGTCAGCGTCTTCAAGACGATAACGAAGTCAAAACATTTGTGATACAGTGGTTAACAAGTCAGGTGGCAGAATTTTATGAGGAAGGTATTCAAAAACTGGTGCCACGTTATGACAAGTGCCTCAATATTCACGGAAATTATGTAGAAAAGTAGATTAAGGTACAGGCTTTCATGTAGAAATAAAATTATTGCGATATCTTTGCACGTCTTTTTTTAATTCCAAAACGGTACTTAGTTAAAAAACATGCCTCGTATTTGCTCTTTACATTTTTATAAACAAAAAGGCTATATGGCCTAGTGCTAGAAATGGTGAACAGGCCCAGACGATCGGGGTTTGATCCTCGCTTGTTTTTTTAGTGGTGGAAAAAGTATAGGGTTTTACTTTACTTGGATGATTCCAAAACTAACTCGTTGCGCTCGCTTGTTTTGGAAACTTCATCCGCGTTAATAATAGCCATCATTCTGCACTCGTTGAAGAATATACTATTTGACTTCATAAATTTATTACCTCAAAATATAGTATATTAAGTATCAAGAACGGTAAGGGTTGTTTACCGGTCGACAGCAATGTTTGGAGGCTGAGCGTAGCGAAGCCTCCAATTTTGCTGGAGACCGGTATTACCCTTAACGTTCGAAATGCTTATACCATTTTTTGCGCGATCGTATTGAAATAGTCGAATTCCGAAAGAAATAATTTGAATTTCTTCGAAATGAACGAAATGTCAAAAGTGACATTTATACTTCTCGATCAGTTTAAAATATAATTTGCATTTTGGTGAAATTGTTTTTATGCTATTTATTACTTTTTATATTGTTCTGTTCGATTCTGTTATCTTATTTTTTTTGTTCCTTTTGTGTAATTAATGGAGTAATATATTATTTAGGACCACTTAAATGTATGTAGGGCTAAGACGTCGGTAAGTAATTTACTTACCGACGTCTGAACGGTAAGTGAATCACTTACCGACGTGTTAGACTTAGAAACCAGCAAACACAACCTACCGACCTGACAACCGATGCTGTAAATAAACAAAAAAGATCGATCGCGCAAGAAGGTTTTTTTGAATTTATCCAAATATTTCAGTTTTGTAGTTCAATTTTATTTATATTGCAGATGAAGAATCTGGAAAAGATCCATTCGACGATTTTGGTTCGGACGTAGATCTAACGTTTTTACCATCCACCTACACTGGCTGCTACAGATTATATGAAAAAAATAGTGTTGCCATCATGTTGTAAGTAGTTTGTCCACAAAGAGAGAAAAGTTCTCCTCCTTCTTGATGGCCATTCTACCCATTCTAAGAACTCAGAAGCATTGGTAATCGCTCAAGACGCTGGAGTTATTCTGCTTCAGTTACCAGGACATACAACGCATCGACTGCAGCCATTAGACAGGTCATTTTTCAAGCCTTTCAAAGGTTACTTCGCCCAAGCGGTAGAAAAATGGCTGCGAACAAACCCTGGGTTAAGAGTCACTCAATACCAGATTTAACAACTAGTGACTGAAGCATATGACAAGGCTGCGACGATTGAAAATTCGTGTAATGGATTCAAGTTTAGTGGTGTATGCCCCGTTGACTCCTCCACGAGTCAGACTTTTTGCCAGCAGAGTGCCTCAACACAACTTTAGATCAGAACCAAGAAGTCAGTGAATGTCTAGATCAAGAGGAAAGTTGCATGGGTGGAAACCAGCCACTTGGTGTTGAAGAAACCCCACCTTCAAATTTGAATGTTTCGATTGAAATCATCTCTCCACTTCCAAAACCAACCAAACGGAGAAATGGGTCTAAGCTTAGTTCTAATTCAAAAGTGCAAAAAGTCGTTATATTAACCAATAGCCCCTACAAGAATGAAATTCAACTAGCTCAGGAGCTTAAACTGGCTAAAGAAAAGGTTAAAGAGCTCCAGTTGAAAATTAGGCCTTTATCTGAAAAAATGAAAGTGACGAAATCCCGTCAAGTAGTTGCAGATTTGTCACATAGGCCTATTCTAACAAAGAAGTTGACCACCAAGACACCACAAGGATGCTGTCATATCAAAGATGGATTCAAATCTAGCAATCCTAAACCAAGCTGGAACTTCTGCCCAAAGTGACGTCATCGTTGAAATCGAACCTGAAGAGTGCTTTTGCTCGGCACAAAGGCCAGATTAAAAAAATTTGTTTGCTCAAATTGTATTGCCGGCACATTACTCTACTTGATTTTAAATTTCACATCATAAGTTGATGTTTTCATATGTTTAATGTGTTCACATGAGAAAACTTACTTAGTTCCTCACTTTCTTCTCTTCCACTCTTAAGTTAATTTGATTTTTTCATTCCACAATTTTAATTAAGTACTTCCACTTCGTTAAAGAATACTACTTGATGGACTAATGATAATGATGTTCTTACCCTTCCAGTTGTAAAATCTCATACAGGTAACTTTTAAAATTTGTTTATTATTTAAAAACATTTTTTAATATTCAACTTCTCATAACTTTTGTCTTATTTATAGTACATATTCATTATTTTAGATTACTTTTCTCTATTAATTTTTCAACTTGATTGTAAATTATAATTTTATCGCAGCTTTGTTACATCAATTTTATTGCCTCTAGATCTTTACAATGGGGTACCGTTTTCTATTTGTTACAGCCTGATGATGGTAATTGTTACCGAAACTAGTTGTAAGTTTTGAGTCCTTCTGGACATTGAATATATAGTGGTTTGACTTTGAGTTTCATTGAACCCTTTATTTAAAAAAAAATATTCACTGAATAAAACACCTGGGAGTTCTTTATTTCAAGGATTCTTAAAACGGTACCCTAAAATTAAACAGTGATATGCTGTGGCTATCAGTGAAGCTCGGGCTGCAGTAACACAAGACCGAATTAAAACATGGTTTGATGAAATTAAGAACTTTTTACAAGAGGATGGTTATGAAGATATAACATTAGATCAGAGTAGATTGTTCAATGGAGACAAGGCAGGATTTTGCCTGTTCAAAAAGTGGAAAAGTTTTAGGCCCTGTGGGCTATAATGAAGATTTTTATATCAGCGTATCATCTAAAAAAAGTGCAGATGAATGTAATGGCCACTCTTTTAGTAGACGGCAACTATGTTCCAATAATGAAAATTCCATATAAGGGTCCACCAAGTTATAGCTGAATCGGTGCAAGAGAACAGGGGTCAAGGAATAGTTTTTAGCAAGATTCCAGTACTACCAAATGAATATTTGACCAATTTGGAGGATTGGCTAACCGTAAAAAAGAATTGCAGCATTGCTGTTTGCTGTAAGCAAGGACATAAGAAATGTTTTCCTAATAAAATTCAAACATTACTAAAGTTTGGGAAAATTAATTGTACATATTTTGTAATGTAATGAGAGAGAAATCTCTGAGTATCATTTTACAAACGAATAAGTGAATTTTATTTCAGGTTGTACAGTTAAGCCGCGTAGGCGGGTCGACGATGCCACAAGCGACAAGAAAATCGCTTTAAGGCCCGTGCGCACTAGACCAGCCCAGCCGGTAACGGATCACGCTGCAACGGAACGCGAATTTATTTTTACCTGGGATGTTAACGAAACCGAGCGCACTTATTGGCAACGGAACGCAACGCCCCGGCCAGCCGTCGGCGGAATAATTGGGGGAGAATACTTTTGCCGTTAGTCCGTCGTGGAGTGAAGTAGTGGTCTACGAAAAATATTGAAATGGATGAAGAGATTCTCATTTTGCTTGTCAGCGAGTATGAAGAACTATATGATTTGAGTCATAAAAATTACTCAAATCAAGAAGTCGGAAGTAATTGCTGCAAGAAAATTGGGAGAGCGATGGGACAACCAGGTAAGTCATTAGACACTTACACGTATCCGTATTGGAGTTACGTTGACGTAAAGAAATTGTCAAGAAAACCTTTTTAGCAGAAAACATATCCTTTCGTTATGTTTTTATTTGTATAACCTCAAACTTTTTTTCATTTTACCCTATATATTTTTGAAAAACTTAAAATGGGGGCGATATTACATAATCCATTGCTGCTAGACGAGGACGATGATGATTTGGACGACCTATTTTTGATGCATGACCAAAATATGTTGGGTAACAGGGCAGACTTGTATGGGGTCTTTGATTTAAACCTATACAATGACACTTTATGTCTGTCTTTATTTAGATTCAGAAAGGATGATCTGCGAAGGCTAGCAAGAGCATTACAGTTGCCTGAACAAGTGACAACAAATAGGGTTACGTTATGTTTTGGGTACAAACGCTTTATGCTTTTTGCTTCGAAGATTTGCTTACCAAACCGTTTAATAGATTTGGAACCTGTCTTTGGGTATTCAAGTGCTACACGGAAAAAAATATATGTTATATCAACAAAATTTATTTAGTCACTTTTATTTGATTAACTCGATTAAATTTCATTCATATCAAATACTGAATGTATTCGTCCAAGGAAATATTAAAATTGCCGAAACAAAATGGAATTGTCGACCTAATCCTAGAAATTTCTTGAATCAAAAATGGACTTATCAAGTGAAGTATTTCCTAATTTACATCAAAGTACTATAATATTATCTCAAAAAGTGATTCATTCAAATCAAACAAATGAATACGCTTGATTCAAACATACACTTCTCAAATGAAATATATTCTAACTTACTTCAAGCGAATAATATTATTAACTCAAATATAATATTTGGTTGACTCAAATAAGTGAATTCGCTCGGTTCAAAATTAATTTTCTTAAATGAAGCATTTTTCAACTCCTTTTAAGCGAATAATAATATTAATTCAACCTTAATATTTGCTTTTCAATCAAGCATGTACACTATATTGTTTAAAACAAAACATGAATTTGTTTGGAACTTAAAATCACTGAAGTAACCAATTTCAACAGTCAATTTGAACTATTTATTCTTTTTTGTTTCAATAGATGCAATAGTTCAATCGGAATAATTTCATATTTGTATCGACTGATTATCTGTTTCATTCAAAATGTTGTTGCTTAGTAGATTGTCCTGTTTCTATCTATCACAACGTTTTCACTTCATTCTTCATTTTATATTGTTCTAAGATAGGAGTTAGATCGTTAGGTGAGTGATAACCTGTTGTCTGGAAATTGTTCTGGATTAGCGGATTTCAGGTAAATGTTATTACGTATTTTATTTACAAATATTATATTATCTCGTTTCTTCCGAAAAAATGTTCATTTTTGGTTTAAGATGATAGGTAGTTTGTCTTGTATCAGTTGTATCTTAAATATATCGCATACATCACATTCTAAACGAAACATGAATTTAAACCGAGATTAAACCCGGTTTTAAACAGTAAGTACCTAATGTCTTTTTTACAAAGTTACGGTACTTTGCTATGATCCTACCTAACCTAACCTACCTAATTGGAAATGTAAGGTAATGTGTCATTACCTTCACTTCAAATTTCTTATATTCATCATCATTAACTTAAAAATGGTTAATTCTAAGGGCGAGTTGTATCAAACACTTGAACTCGGGTTAATGATGACCGATGTTTAGACTGATGTAATTGTTGATAATAGAAACATCAATCAGTCACAGTCTAAACATCAGTTATCTTCAAACCAAGTTCAAGTGTTTGATACAACTCGCCCTAAGCGTTATAGTAGTGCTACCTAAATTCAGTGTTTAAGAAAGGGACATGTGATACATTTATTGGGGCTGCATTTCGTATATTTATATTGGAAAATTCAGGAATTTATTTTATGCTTGTTTAGAACATTCATTGAGCTCTATTAATTTTTATTATTAATTCTTTGTAGATCAACATATATTATGATTTGATTTTCCCTGATGCCCTTTATAGTGAATTTGCAAGTGGATTGGTTCCAATTTATGGAAAAGTTATTGCGGTTGAAAAGAAATGCAGTTAGTGGAAGTTTGATTTTATGTTTCAGAAAATTAATATTTTATTTCGTTATTGTTTTTCCTTTTTAAATAAAATGCTATGAAGTATGTTTAACTTTTCTTTTTTAAAGCACTCAGTATGTTATGTCAACTTAATTTTCATATTGAAATTAGCAATCAGTTGATCAAACTGATTGCATTTCAAGTTCAATCAACACATTATACTTTTCAATTAAAATATTTAATTTATCGGATAAATTCTTAAAATTAACGCGAGCAATTAATTTTCTTGATTTGCTTATGAATTTCCTTGATCTAGTAATTTTGTTATTCAATTTAACAACATAATTCTTCTCCTGAATCCAAAATTTGTTTCGAACCAAGCAAAAAAAATTGATATGATAATAACGTTTGTTCATTAGATCATTTATTATAATTTGTTGAACAAAAAAAATTGACTAAATCATTATTTTTCTCAATTGATTTGATCATCTTTCAGATTCAATTCAACAAAATATTCACTATGTTGAAGCAATAATTTTATCAAATTAATTTATGAAAATGGTCCGGTTGACTAAACATTTGGTTCAGTCAACAAACAGTTAGTTGCATCAATACTTTAACCTCACAGACATATAAAAAACAATAGACAGAGCTATTCATTCATAAAATACGAAATGTTTATACTCCAACATTGTTATGATCAGGGGCGGTGAAGAGGCAAAGCATATGAACATTGTTGGAATATGGCGGCCGACAAATAAACACCACAGACGGAGAAATAACGGGGGCGAATGATTGAATAGACTCAATTCGGTAATTTTTTCACAATGTTTTCGATTTTTTGAATTAAAACTTAATAAACAACTGTGCAACAAATATAAAAAATTATATATATATAAAAAAATTCAATTTATCTAACAATCACATAGAAATATTTACTGCTCAAAGGAGAATATTACACATTTTCATTTTTTAAAACAACTTCAAAATTGTCAGTAAAAGTAATGTATATTGTAGTTTATATTAATTTTGCTCTTCTAGGTAATACACATTCTTGTGAGGTTTATGAAATAAAAATAATTACAAAATAATACAAATTTATTTTACAAGTAGTTACATCGTCAAAGTTAAGTCATTGGTTGCGAAATAAGGACCTGCATCTCTCCTTGACATTTTTGTTCCATTGGTCCTTTGTGTAAAATCATTTCCTTCAAAATGATCAGAACATACTTCTGGTCTCTTTGGTAATTTTTTATCTGGTTGGAATCCAAGTATTTCCATCCAGGTATTTCTTCGAGCTTGGCTTACCGGAAAACTAGAAGAAATCATTGGAAAATTATAGGTACACAACAGTGGCTAGCTGTTTACCTATTTTTTACTACTAACTAGGATTTCTGAAGATAATGGTGTTGTAGTAGAGGTATTGTGATATGAGGTAAAACCACCAGTAAATTGTAAATTATAGCTAGGAATAAAATTACATAATTCCTAGCACTTATACAAAATGCAACAGCAACCTATTAGGTACAGTAAGTATAGTCGCCTATCAAAGCAAGCCTTACATGAAGTTTTTAATACCTCAAAACTCTCAGTCTATCCAAATTCCTGAACTACTTGTCTAATGCTTCCTATAGGTAAGCATCATGGACATTTTTTTTATATATAGGTATGTGCAGCATCTTATGTTTATTTTCTACAATCTGCTTAAATATGTGTAAGTATGTGAGTGGTAATTTCACCCAATATTCTCCTTATCAAGCCAATTCAGATTGTGTGAAAAAAGGATTCACATACCCGCCCATGACTAACTTATTTACTACAACTTACCAGTGAAAAGATAGGTTAGGGTTCAAATAGTCGATTTTCCGGCACACCACACACTGTCTCACCATAGTTTTAATTTTTTAACACCTCTGCTTCACTAGTAAATACTAAATTATGTGAAATACACGCAAATAAATCAAAAACACAGTACTCGCCACTTTAAATATCAATGAAATGATATTGGAATATGGCGGCTGCTTGTTGGGGTATTTTGCGCTAGCGGCGTTGCCGGACTTCGCAAAATTTTAAAAGATGAGCGGAAAATTATACTATACTACCTTGTATGTAAAATAAAATTTAAGAGATTCAAACTCAACAAATAACAAATTTCCACACATATTTCCATGCAAAAATATATGTATGCAAAAATATATTCTGTTTGTAGAGAAATATTAAATAATAGTATCAAACATGAAGTATCAAAAGTAATTTTATATTATTCATCTGGCAACGCTGCGTTACTACAAAATAATTTGTAGTAAAGTAAGAATTAATGTTGGCACATACACATTTTGTAAACAACTCTGTCTATTGTTTTTTATATGTCTGTGTTTAACCTGCATTGAAACCAAGAAATTATTTTAATTACTCCAAAATAATATTTTGTCGTGCATATATGACACTTTAATTTAATTGGTCCAAATAAATTTTACTTGATACAACGATTCTTTTTTTTTTCGTGTATAATTTCAATGGTTACCAACTTGGTTCTTTATTTAATTAACGCAAGATGGGGCCACCTTTTGTCTAATTTAGGGAACAATACTTTTTTGAACAACAATAAACTAGAACAATATTCACAGGTACCTAAATATTTTCTGTTATTAAATATGTCTCACAAATATTTCCAAAATATTGTTAACAAGTTGACTACCACATTTGTTCTATAGGACTAGCTTTAAAGACGTGTCTGAGGCTGCGTTGGTCCCAGAGGACCAGCAGACTGAGCCACTGGCCCATTTTTATTTTTTTGATGGCCCAAGAAACGATTTCTATGAGCATGATTTTTAATTTTTTTGGTGTGCGGTAGTAAATAAACGTTTCTACCTTGGCCCCATGGAAAAAAATATTTTTTGCTTGACAGTCAACCTGTTAATAAAGCTTTCATTAGTATTTTTTTAATATTTGTAGCTTAAACAAATTGTTCATTTCCAAGAAATTATAGGTACTACTAAGTTTTATTTTAGGTCATCAATCAGAGAGGATGACCTTTGCACAATTGCTAGGCGTTTATTGATGGTACGGCCAGGGCAATTTGCAGACCTAGCCTAAATCAAGAGGCCTATTATTCAGGCCATAAAAAAATGCATTGTGTCAAGTATCAGAGAAGGTGCATATGAAGGAAGAAGACATGATTCTGGAATTCTTAGAGAATCAGGCTTGATGGAACAACTTCAACAACTTGTTGTTTTCGGTCCCCAAGAATTTGTCCTTTATAGGGATGAAGGTTATGGCCTTAGGGATTTGCTCATAAGGCCATATACCCAATTTGAGATTAATCACGACCCCAACAGACAAATTTTTAATAATAACATGAGGTCTGTGAGAGTAACTGTTGAATGGGGGTTTGGTAAAATTTGGTACAAATTTTTGCCTTTCTCGATTTTAGAAAAAATCAGAAGCTTCTGTGGCAGCAGGTCAGTAGCATGTACAAAGTGGCTGCTCTGCTATTAACCAACTGTCACACATGTCTTTATGGAGGAAATAATAGCCAATATTTTAATATTGACCCTCCACAACTGGAAGAGTATTTAGTTTGAAAACCAATATTTATTGTTTGTAAATAAATAAAATACATGATAATTCCTGTTTTTTTTTATTAAAACAGCCAATAAAAAATATCAAAATATATATTACAGGTCACTTTGTAGTGTAAAACTAATAAAAAAAATTAATAAATATATATAATAATAAATAAATCAATAATTATTATCAAAATGGGAACCAAAGTTATGAACGCTGAACAAAACCAGGCGCGAGCCGGCATTTCCAGCTTTTTAACTTGTAACATTTATAATAACACTTCTATTGTTTTGTTTCGTTAATAAAGTTCCGCTGTTCTAATTATTTGAATTTTTTTTAAAAACGAACTTTTCACGAGTGAACTTAAAATTCCAATGACTTTTTAAAGCACATCTCATATAAAAACTACATTCAAATATTCCAACTATAGAAACTGTACAGGGATATATAAATAAAAGTTAACAGGCCTTATAACTTTTTTGTTTAGAAAAAAAATGTTAAAGATAAAAGTTCCCAGGATTTGGGTGGGTGATTCATATATCTTAGCAGAAAAACAATCGAGCATGCTCGAATCTAGAATATAAGGTATAAGTAGGTTTTTTCGTCTATTTTAAAGTCAAGAGATAGTAAAAATTTATATACCATAAACTATGAGAATTTTTAGCGGTTCCAATGATACTTTAAATTGAAAATTGGCATATTGGCAAGTTTTTTCAATATTTGATTGGCATTCTAAAATTTACCTATATTTAACAGATTATTATTGATAATAGAATAAATTATTTTGCATAAAAATTAAAAATCTTAAAATCGACTAAAACATTCAGCATAAGGAATTTTATATAAATTATGTCTATAACTTGATGTAGAATCCAAAAATATGATAAAAACCATAGAGTAGCGGCGGGTAATATGAAATACACCGGCTAATATGGAATACCATATAATTGGCTAAACTTATGATGCCATCTACAAGGCGGTAGCAAAAATATGCTCATCGTAAGTGCAGATTTATACACAAACGCGCGCGTAACTCTGTAATCGTTCGTTAAATAGTTATTCGTCAACACCTGTTTTTCAGTCATGCAGAATTTTTGTGGAGTTCCGTGAAAATTTAGTTTATTATCATTTAGTTGGTGATTTTTTATTCATATTCTCATCACAGAACAAGTAAGTACTGTAGATTAATATAAGATGTAGTAATTGCGGGTCTATACTCGTCTAGACATCTTTAAAAAATCCTAACCTCAACACAACTAAGTGCGGCTAATATGGAATACTATTCCATATTACCCGCAAAAGTTTGCCCCATAAAAGTGCCATCTAAAAATTAATTTCTATTGTTTCAGTCTTATTCGAGCACCAGGGTATCAATGATGCCTAAAACTACGGTCGTGGATAAAAAACGCAAAAAGTGGAATGAAGAAAATATGAGGAAAGCAGTGATAGCAGTCAGGTCTAAACAAATGGGTTATTTGAAGGCTTGTCAAACATATAATGTTCCTCGAGCTACACTTTTCAGGCTGTGCAAAAAGAACATGAAGCCTGAAGTTGTGTGCCGTACCAAATTAGGCCGTGAGCCCGTTTTACCTATTTTTTGGAAAAAGAATTAGTTAAGCACTGTCTAGAGATGGAGAAATCATTCTTTGGCTTGACGCGTCGCGATGTTTGTAATGTTGCTTTTCAATTAGCAAGAAAAAACAATATTCCTCATCCATTTTCATTACTAAGAAAATCAGCTGGCAAGGATTGTCTTCATCACTTCAGAATGAGGCATAAAAATGTTTTAAGTCTGAGAAGACCTACTGGAACTTCGTACGCTCGCGCCTTAGGATTTAATAAAGAAAATGTAGACACATTTTTCGACCTGTTAGAGACCCTAATGGAGACGCATAATTATTCGGCAAGCCAAGTTTATAACGTGGATGAAACTGGTTTAACCATTGTTCAATCAAGAAATCCAGAAGTTTTTTCTCTAAGGGGCACAAGGCAAGTTGGGTCAATGACGTCAGCCGAACGAGGTTCACTTATAACCTCAGTCCTTTGCATTAGCGCAAGTGGCAATTTTGTACCCCCCCTTCTGATTTTTCCCAGAAAAAATGCAAGTGAACTTCCAAAGAAGGGTTCCCCGCCAGGGGAACCCTCGTCAAGCTGGATTCAGATGGATATCTTCACACAATGGTTCAAACATTTTCTAAAAAATGTTACACCGAGTGCAGAAAATCCCATTCTACTGATTCTAGATGGTCACCATACTCACACTAAAAACTTAGACGTTATTTTGGATGCCAGAGAAAACCATGTGACTTTACTTTGCCTACCGCCACATACAACCCATAAGATGCAGCCATTAGATAAAACTGTTGTGGGAGCATTAAAGACATATTACAGTGAGGAAGTAAGGCTATTTTTAAGAACAAATAATCGGCCTGTCAATCATTTTGATTTAAGCGAACTTTGGTAACGCGTATCTGAAAATCCAAAGTGGTGAAAGATGTGTTAACGGATTTCCTCAAACTGGATTGTTTCCAGTTAACCGGAACGTATTCGCCAAAGAAGACTTTATTCAGGAGGCACAAAGAAATGAGGTCCAAGTACACTCAGAAGATGATGTGCTCCGGGAGAAACCTCAACCAGAAAACACGGCTCAAAATGCAACCATAGTTTTACCACAGGATATAATTCCCAAGCCAACTTTAAGGAAGAAAGAAGGCACGAGAGGTCGGAAAGTTGGTCAAGCCAAAGTTTTGACGTCGACCCCAAACAAAGAAGAGTTGGAGCAGTCAATAGAAATAGCGTCAGTTAAAGAAAGGGATTAAGTTAAAAGAAAAATAGGAATAATTAACAAAAACAAAGAGCATAAAAAATTTAAACTTGCAGATGCAGAGGTAGCTGGACCAAGTGGCGTACCAAAAAAAATTTTCAAAAAAAGGCAATAAAGAAATCAAAAGAAGGTAAATATTCATCAGAAGATTCCAACAGTTCTGCATCTTTACATGACTCATCATCCAACGACGATGAAGAATTTCCTGTTTATGATCGTCCATCTGAAGAGGCTGAGTGTTTGTTTTGTTCGGGATTATATTCGGCTGATACAAGGGGAGAAATCTGGATTCAGTGCGCAAGATGTGAACTTTGGGCTCATGAGTTATGCGCTGACACGCCAAAGGATGTTTACATTTGTGATTTTTGTCGCTAAAGTTTCCCTATAAGCATATATTTTTTAGTTCATTTAGTGTTTCATATTACCCCATAGTGGTATTTCATATTACCCGACCATTTTTTTGTAATGTCAGAATGTACTTATTTTATTTAACCTTATATTTTTTTTAATTCATAAAGTTTTAGAAATTCCAGACTCTTATTTGCTTAGATGGATAGTTATCACAATATTTAATGACTTTTCTAATGCACTGTACTGCACCTAGAAGAATTTATCGTTATAATAGAAAACAGTATTCCATATTACCCTGCGCTACTCTACCATTAATTCAAAATAGGTAAGCGAGAAAATCTATGTTTTATAATATATCTTTTAGATTCCATACTCGATTGTTTTGCTAATAAGATATATGAATTAACTATAAAAATCGTCATAACTTTCATAATCAACATTTTTTCTATCTTTAAAAGTACTAAAAAAGTTATAAGGCCTGTTCACTTTTATTTGGATATCCCTGTACATCAGTCAAATGCTTTTACGCAATACTTAATACACTCTGGTAGGTTAAATACAAACTAGAAAAACACAAAACTAGTGTTTATTGCAGTCACATCTTGCCTGGAGTGCAATTTCCATCAGTTTCCGAAGATTCTTAAAAATATCCATCTCAGCCTTAAAACGTAATTGCTCCATTTCTAGTCTCTTCAATTCTATTTCTAATCTTTTTTTTTCTCTCTTAGGCTTCTGCTTCCATTTTTTTTTTCTTCCAATGTTAATTCCCTGCTTCGTGTTTTGAACCAGCGATCATTTTTGGTTTCCAAAAACTCAAGTGAAGAATGCTTAATCCCACTTTTCACTCTTGCTGAACCTGAAAATGATACTAGTTTTAACAATTTTTAAATCATTTTTAGGTTGTGATTAAATAAATGTAACACTGTATTAAATTCCTAAATCCCAAGTTTTACACCATCACTCATTAAACAAAAAAGCGCAGGTATGATAAAAAAACAGTAAAAGTAAAACATAATTATTTGCTTTGTTAGAATGTAAAAACTGGGCACTACCTGATACCTAATTATTTACCTTCCAATACATTATTTGCCAACATGTATCTTTTTTTTAAACTGTTTAGAAAAAATCACTAATAACTCATTGTATTTACCTGAAACTCTACATCTTCTTCGTGTACCACCACCTGTATCTGCATGGCTGTCACCTATTTTACAAATTGGGGTACTTGGGGTTCCTTCTGCCACAGGTTTTTCTACCAATTCACTCTTACAGTCTATAATATTAATAGCTGAGGTTGGTTTATTGGAATAAAAGGTCATCACTTTGCAACAGTTTCATTAGCTTTTTTTTAATTAATTCCCTATAAATGGTTTTGATAAGTAGAAAAACATCACCAGGAAACCCAATTTTTAGGTAGCCCTAGGAATCACCTGAAAACTGACTTTTCCAGATCTTTTTAAATATACTTACCACTTGACCATGCTGCAGCAGCCTCGGAAGCTACTTCTCTTTTCTCAAACCCTTTTTGATAGGAAGAATTTTCTAGTTTTTCTTTTCTTTTGAATTCTTTTATTAATAGCGAAATTTAGTTCATAATATTTTATTTACAGGATTATTCATTACTTTAACAATTTTTTTTATGAGTGGCAAGAAAGAAGGTGCTTTGTGCACACTTTTGGATACGCAAAGTAGCAATTCCCCGCACACTGTGCACAAGTTGACAATAGGATTTTTGTGCGGAAAAGAATCTTTCCTGCACACTGTGCGCAAAATCAACTTAATAAGGTTTTGATAGTCACCAAAATTTTCATGTCAACGGATATTTTTTGGTTCTATTACTTAATTTCTTAGTTGCAGCAAATTAAAAAAAAAAACCCACTTATATTGGTCCTTGTTTGCTTTTTCTTCATGCTTGGAAACAAGCAGGTTCACCCTTTCTCGTAAACTTCTGGTACTAAATTCCTTCCCAGTTGCCTTCGCTAGGTTTTCAGTAATTTTAGACCATCGAGACGGGTCTTCGAAGGGGTTTTGGCCATCAACCTCCCTCAGTAGGTGAAGGTCATCCTCTGGTCCGTAAAAAAGTCGCTTTCGTTTGAGACTTATAACTTGAGCACAATACACAATTCTTTGGTAAGAGTAAAAATAAAATTAAAAATATTGTGGTTATAATTAACCCTAACCAATATCAAAGAAGAAGAACACCTGTAAAATAGCGCTAATAGCACGGAATACTGACTTTGGTCGGGATACGGATACGTTTCAGTATACGGAGTGGGGTACGTAACAATACGTTCAACGCATCGTATCGGCTAAGACGTAACGGGTCTACACGTGCGCAGTTCGTTACGGTTACGGATACGTGAGAAATTCAAGACAAGGTAAAAGTCTCTATTTACTTTGTATAACTTTATATTTGAAAGGAAAATACAATATTGTATGTGAGTGTTCAACATATTATTAATGCTGGTTTCTAAAACCCACTTGAACCATTTCCATCTGTCAATTTACAGCGCCTGCAGTGTAAAAATAGTTTTAAATTCGTCTCGAATGTTTCTTAGCTCTTGAATTTGCATTGTAGATGAATTGGTTTCCAAATTGTTTAATGGTGTACTACATTCCATGTTTATTGTAACCCTTCTCAGAAAGTTATGCAAGCAACATGTAGCAAGGATAACATTATCTTTGTGCTCCTGAGACATTTCAAAACGAGAACTTTGCGTTCAACCTTTCAGGTATGCAAAAAAAGTATCAAGAGTTTTTCATACACACGTTTCTGGGAATCTGTTGAACAGATAGAATATTTACAAGTCGTACTATGACAAGAATGGTAAAGATCTAAAACCTTTGGAACCTAAAGCCAATTTGACATTTTGACCACGTAAAGAGCAAGCAGGAGCCTGCACAAATTGTTTCTGAGCACAGCTATCCTAGATCTTATGCAAGGGTCACAATCTGCTAGGAAGAAACTGGTTCCAGGCTCTTGGCATTTCTGTTTGTGGGATTCATTCGCTCACAAACAAACTTTCAGCCCCGGATCATCCAGATTCTTTCAGATTCTGGTCCAGCACTGGGAAAGTTCAAGGGTCCACCTATCCATCTAAACATCTCTTCTGATCAACCAGCAAGGTATCTCAATGCTCGTTCTCTGCCTTACGCTTTGCAGTCTCGTGTCGTCGATGAAGTCCGAAGACTTCAGTACCTAGACGTTTTGCGGCCTGTCTCATTTTCCAAGTGGGCTATCCCGGTGGTCGTGGTTGCAAAACGCGATGGTTCCATTCGGATGTGTGGGGATTACAAAGCCACAATCAACACCGTCCTTACACCGGACAAGTATCCTCTGCCGTTTCTGGAAGATCTCTTCGTAAAGCTGTCTGGTGGGAAAGTCTTCTCCAAACTTGACCTGGATCAGGCCTTCACACAGTTGACGGTAGACGATGAATCAGCGTTGTTACTCACTATTAACACAATCTTGGGCCTGTTCTCTGTCCATCGAATTCCGTTCGGGATATCTGTGGCACCAGGTATTTTTCAACAAACCAAGAACCATGAAAACAAGTACCTTATCAACAAATTCACAGCCAGCATAAAGGTAGAAACAAAAAAGATAATATTCCTAATAAGACCAATAAAGTAAAGGTAAAGGGACTTGAACTAAATTTTAAACAAAGGCCTTTTCAATTAGGAGAACCGAGGGTTTCCATACCTCCTAGACAATTAAATTTGTATAAAACGGCCTTAGGTGAATTGCAAAAAATTGGAGCTGTAAGTAAATGTAAGCCATCAAAAAACCAATATATATCCTCATACTTTTTAGTTAAAAAACCCAATGACAAATATCGCTTTATACTCAACTTGAGAAAACTTAATAAATTTATAGAAGTATCACATTTTAAAATGGAAGACAATAGAACAGTCTTGAAATTACTAAATCAGAATTTCTACTTATCCAAAATAGACCATAAAGATGCCTACTTCCTTGTTCCAGTCAGTTCAATATACAAAAATTTTTCA
>CAJUYH010000444.1:13546-27322 GCA_910591685.1 Galerucella tenella | reverse complement strand
TTATATAATACAATAGATATGAAAATAAAGTTACCCGAAGAAAAAATTATAAAAATTAAAAAATTATTAAAAAACCTTATTTCTAATAAAAAATGTAGTATCCGTGATTTTGCCAAATTGATTGGTAAACTAGTGGCTGCCTGTCCGGCCACAAAATTTGGATTTACGCATATTAAAAATTTTGAAAATGTAAAATATAATCAATTGAGGAAAAACTATAATAACTATAACCTTAAAATGTTAATTCCTAGATCACTGTATAAAGAATTGTCTTGGTGGAAACAGAACCTTGGAAATGGTCGCAATATTAAACCTTCAGATTTTACCTTAGAAATTTTCTCTGATGCGTCAACTAGCGGGTGGGGTGCGTTTTGTAATGGAGTAAGAACTCGAGGTTTTTGGGATGACCAGGAGAAGGTTATGCATATTAATTTTCTAGAAATTAAAGCTGCAAGTTATGCATTAAGATCCTTTTCTAAGAATATAAATAATACAAGAATACTAATTGATAACAAATCAGCAATTTCCTGTATAAATAGGGGTGGAAGCGTCAAATATAAACATCTAAATGAAGCGGTAAAACAATTGTGGCAGTACTGTGAGGTCAATAACATGTATTCGCTAGTTATATACCATCAACTTCCAATAAAGAAGCGGACGAGGAATCGCGAATTACATCCATATGGATATATAGATACTGAGTATGAGATCAGCGATAAAGCCTACGAAATAATTATTGAAAGATTTAACAGACCGGAGATATACCTATTTGCAAGCCGCATTAATAAAAAATGTGATGAATATATCTCTTGGTTCCCTGATCCAGGCTCTTTATCTATAGATGCCTTAACAATAGAATGTAAATATTATTATTTCTACGCCTTTCCCCCTTTTGCAATTATTACGAAAGTACTAGAAAAAATAATACAGGAAAAGGCTGTGGGTATAGTAATTGTTCCTCACTGGCCGTCCCAACCTTGGTTTCCGGTGTATAAAAGACTATTAACTGACGAACCTATTGTTTTCAAGCCGGAGAAATATTCACTATTATCTCCTTTCAGACAGATCCACCCGCTGTACAAGAAAATTTTTCCTGGTGGCAGGGAGGTTATCTGGTCATCGTTTTTGAAAAAAGGCATACCATCAGCTATCTCAACCCTAATGGCTTCCATCACAGAAGGAACAATTAAACAATACACGGCGTGTTATAAGAAATACTGGACATTTTGTAAAGAAAGAAATATAACCCCATATGAGTTTAATTTAAACGCCTATTTAGAATTTTTAGAGAAAATTTTACAGGACGGCAACTCTTATTCGGTAATTAACTCTTATAGGTCTGCACTTAATTTAATTTTTAGTCCGTCAGAAAACCATAATTTAACAATAAGCAGGTATTTAAAAGGAGTGTCCAAGGTTCGACCACCTCAACCAAAATACAGTATTACTTGGGAACCAGCTCCTTTATTGGGCCTCCTATCAAAATGGTATCCTTTAGAAAGCTTAGGAATAGAAGATCTTACTTATAAATTGGTTACCTTAATGGCCCTAACAACGGGACAAAGGGTACAAACTTTATCAGTAATTAATATTAAAAATATCATAGAAAGGGAGGGAAGGCTTGATATTGAAATTTCGGAGAATATAAAATCATCCCGTCAAAATAAGCCTAACCCAATATTAGTTTTCCCTTTTTTCAAGGATAGATGTGTCGCAAACACAATAATACTTTATCTAAAGAAAACAGCTTTTTTTCGCAATACTGAACAACGTCTAATAATTACAACTAATAGACCTTTCCATGCCGCGTCCTCGCAATCTATAAGCCGTTGGATAAAAAAGACTATGGAACTAGGTGGAATAGATACTTCTATATTTTCTAGTCACAGCGTACGACATGCATCAACCTCAGCTGCACTCAGGGCTGGGATGAATGTAAATCAAATAAAAAACGCAGCCGGCTGGTCACCTGCTTCTAATACATTTTTCAAATTTTATAATAGACCACTGCTAGATCCAAGGGATGCATTTGCCAGGGCTATTCTAGAAATTAAATAAATCATACAAAGATTCAATCCTTATTTATGTAAGTTGATAATATTATATCATAAAATTTTTTGTAATTTGTTCTTAATTTTAAGTACTGTCTACTTAAAGGGTTTTGTAGTATTTTTGTGGGGTATTTAATAAATCATACAATGTATACAAAATCGCTTTACTCTAAACATCTACACGTTGTAATTGTATAGAGGACAAGTGAAGGAAAATTTAAGGATTAATTGACTTACCTGAAGGAAAGTTAATCCTAATTTTCCGAACTTGTCCGAATATACAATTACAAACCCACCCAACCCTTACCCAAATTTTAGCGATTTTGTAGATTCCTCAAAACAGAATAAGTAACCGGTATGCGATGATAAGGAGCCGGTATGCGATGAGAGTCCTGGCCAAGGGAGTAGTAATAGTTATTTTCGCGGAGTAAATCCTGAACACATCCAGAACACAAACCGAGTACATACTGGATTTCTTTAATGCGCAGGCGTGCCTACAAACTTATTCCGAATTTTAAAGGTAGCGCGAACGCGAAGTGACATTTATAATTTGAAGTGACATTTAGTTTTTTTCATTTTGTGTTAATTTGATTAAATAAAATGTATCAGGAAGGTAATTCTTTTCTTAATTTAAATTACATTGTAGATTATAAAATTAACTATTTTAGATTTGTACAAATTTTTACGATTTCCAAAACCCGGCACGAGCCAAGAAATCCAGCAAGACGAAGAAAGTGCTGATTCCTTTAAATGGACGCACAATTCCACTCTAACATTGTTAGATCTATATGGAAAATACCGAAAATTAGTAGGAACCTTAAAAATAAAAAGTTTGAAGAGGATGTTTGAGGAAATTGCCAAAGAGATGAGGTTAATGACGCAAAAAAGTATCTCTCCAATTGCGAAAATAGATGGAAACACCTCGAAAGACAATATAAAAAGTATGTAGACCACAATAAGCAAACTGGCAGAGGCAGAAAAGATTTTGAATACTCGGAGGTAATGGAAAAAATATTAGGTAAAAAAAGAAATGTCCATCCAGTCGAGCTACTTGGTACTGAACCCGTTCTTAAAATGCCAAAGGTTAACGTAGAGATGGAGGTATTAGATATCGATAAAACAAATAAAAAGGATGAGGAAAACACAATTGAAACAGAAAAAGCCGTAGAAAAAGAAAAGGCTGTTGAAAATGTGGGACCAAAACGAAAAAAATTTAAAGCGGATGTTCTAACTGAAATAAGGAGAGACCGCAAAGACTTTTATAAGCAATATTTAGACATAAAACAAAAAAAATTAGATGAAAAAATTAGAAAAAATGCCATATTAGAAGAAAAAAATTTACTTCTTAAGCAGATCATAGAAAAAAATTTATCAATAGTGGATGTTACTGATTTGTAAAAAAAATTTATTGTTGATTACTTAGGTATTATTTTTATTAGTTAGTACTGTTAGTAGTTATGAAGTTAAAAATTAGTTAATTTTTTGTTACTTTTAATGAGTTTATTAGCAATGTTCTTTTTTCTAGTGTTTATGAAAATAAATAATAACAAATAACAAAAGTATTTTATTTTTTATATTCTAAGTGGTAAAACATTCATAATTTGATTTCTTCCGATACTGCCATTTATATCATCTTGATTATCATTTCCAACTTCTTGATCTTGAACTGCAACTGCACCATCTTCTAATTCTAAATAATTATCTAATGATAAATTGTGCAGTACACACATTGCCCAATGGGTAGCATTTCTAATATCATGCATTTTCAAGTGATATAGTTGCCTAAATTTTTGTTTAAGCAACCCAAAACAATGCTCAATCAAATATCTGTTTTTTGATAAAATATAATTATAATTTCTTTGACGACGACCTAAATTACCCCTGTCTTGAAAAGGGGTTAAGCAATACTTTAGACAGGGGTAACCACTATCTCCAATTATATAATAATCCCCACCACCACATTTTTCTTCTAAGGAGGTGTATAATGGAGATGTCCTGAAAACTCGGCTATCATGGACAGATCCCGGATAGCCAACGAAAATGTCTCTAATTTTCTTTTTATGGTCACAGACGACTTGTGCCTAGAATAAAAAAAATCAATTAAATAATAATTATAAACTTAATAAAATAAAATATTCAATTTTATAATATATACTTACTTGGATTGAAAAAAAGTGTTTCCTATTTAGATAGGAGTTAGGGTCGTCTTGGGGCTTGTCTATCTTGACATGAGTGCCATCTATTACCCTAATAACTCCTGGAAAATCATTTGTATGGAAATGTCTTGCAATTGCCACCCTCTCTTCAAGTGTAGGCCATTTTATAACGTCTGCAGCCATATTTGACAAGAAATATGTAACGTTCATTACAATTTTATGTAGGGAACTGAAACTTATCCCAAACCTGTCTGAAACATCCCTGTAGCCAGCAGCCATTACAGGCAAACCATAAAAATGTTATAATTACTTTTAAGGGGCTGATTTTTTCTGAATCCCCTTTTTGGTAATGAACATATTCAGATTGTTCATATTTATTTGCCAACTCTTCAACCAAATCCCTACTCAATCTAAAATGTTTTTCAAATTGACCATTATTGAACTGGGGAATAGTTTCTTCAAAAAAACTTTCATTTTTTGGAACTCCAATTAATCTAATGACTTCCTCCAAATCATCATCACTGGAACTTAAATTCATCATCTAAAATAATACTGATTAATGTATTGAATGTAATTGAATCTAAGTATTCCCCGAACACGGGATTTTTTATCCTGAACACATTCTAAAGCACTCCACGAACACTCAAATTTTAATTGCGCATGCGTAGTCCCTCCGAATACGTTCGGGATGTGCTCCGCGAAAATAGCTAATAATGTTTTGATTCTTTAAAATTCGTGCTGATAAGCGCTAAAGCAGAAACTACACGTTGTAATTGTATATTCGGACAAGTTCGGAAAATTAGGATTAACTTTCCTTCAGGTAAGTCAATTAATCCTCAAATTTTATAGGTTCTTTAATTTATTTAGGAGATGTCCCATATAGAATTGCTAAAGTTTTCAAAAAATACAATATTTCAGTAGCATTGAAGAGTGATTTTTCTTTGAAACATATTTTTGTAAAGAATAAAGATATAGTTCCTATGTTACATAAATCAGGTGTTCACAAAATATCTTGTTATGATTGTGATGCTGTATATGTAGGTCAGAGTGATCGTAGACTTGAATACCGTATTATGGAGCATGAGAATTGTATTAAGAAATATTCCAATTATGATTTTAATAATTCTCCTTCCGCCTTTGCTAATCACATTTTAAATGAACATCATTCTCCAGATAATTTTGAAGTTGAAATGCTACATTCTTGTAATAAAGGTATTAGAATGAATTTACTAGGAAGCTTTGAGATTCATAGAGCTTCTTTAGATAGTGGTGTCACTTGCCTTAATGGACAGATTTCTTCTACAGAAAATTATATTTTCTTACATTTACCCCCCTAACATTATATAAGTTGCTACTAATATTTTTATAACAGATTTGAGTGAATTTGAATTTTACGTATTATATTGTTTATTAGTTTTCGATATTTTAATGTCATTATTGTCATTTATATATTAATTCATTCTTCTTCTTCATTTTTGTAAATGAAATGTTAATAATTTCATTGATCACTGGTTGTTTGCCAATCTCACATAGAAATATACTAAGTTTGAATATTCATATTTGTCATGATTTCATTTGCATTTCCGGTCACCATTGATGTTAGTTCAGTCCATGTGCTACAGTGAAGTTAACATAAAATTTGTTTAAAAATTTTGATATCTTAATGGATAATTTGATTATTCATCATGACTTTATTTATATTGATAATGGTTATTTTAACCTATCATATAATTTCAGTGGCTAGTTTAGGCCATTTGAAATATTTCGTCGTTAATTCTGGACAATTTCATTATGTTCAGACATTAACAAAAATTTTCCTTCCCCAACCCCATTTAAATAGTCCTTTCGGACAATTCAAATGTAAATTTAAAATCAAAAACTAAATTTTTTTAAACCCCCCCCCTTTTGGCATAGTCCATTAGGCTAACATTTCAATTAACTTCAAATTAGTTTAATACTTCCAATGTTTTTCCATTTTCTTTTCTTTCCTTACCAGTCAAATAAAATTGTAATTTATTTGATATAAATATGTTTTAACATATAAAAATTTTTGGCAACAACCTATTGTTCTTTGGATTATATATTTCATACAGGTAACTATATTATATTTTATTCCAATTTGACTACCTACTTTTATAATTTATATTATCAAAGTTGTAATTTGTAAGATTCTCATTAACATTTTTTAATTATATTAATAGTTTTTTAATTTAATATCAACAATTGTAATATTCTTAATTTTGTATCATTAACTATAATATTTTAACAGAATCTTGTAAGATCTTCATGTATTAAGTTTACCATTTCTCTTTATATTGTAGCCTGATGATGGTAATATTGTACCGAAACTAGTAGCGCATCATAAGTGTCCTTTTGAGGAACTTTTATTAAATTTTGTGGTTTGGACTTTAAGTTTTATTGAACCATTGGTTTGATTTCATACAACCACATTTGAGATATGGATGAGCTCTTAGAATCAAAATTATTGTTCACAAATCAAAACTCAGAAAACCACCTACTAATCAAAGACATTCTTTACAGGAAGTCAAAAATGACGAAACTACAGATCCTCCTGATATACACCTTCCTTCTACTTCCCGTAGTTAGTGAAATAGATATACTAGAATTAGATTCACCAATATTACCCTTAGAATTAGGAAAAACTAGGCTAATTAGTACTAAGCATACATTTTTACACTACGTAGAAACTAGTTGGATAATTAATCAATTAAGAAGTATAGATGTATTTTACAGTATTTTTGCACATTTGGGAAACTTACACACTTCAGTCATAAATATAAAACAATTGTCACTGCTATTAGAACATGCTATAGGTACAAACGGTACAAAAAACATTTTCAAATTTAAAAATCTCTACACATATTATCAATTCATGAGTGTTCGAATAGATTTAACAGATTCCAAAATTATATTTGCTATACATTTACCTATCATAGGCACAGATGAATTCAAGACCTTCCATATAATCGGTTTACCTTATCAAAATACCATAATCATTCCTAAAAAACCCTACCTTATACTCGGTACAGAATTCCACCAATATGGAGAAGAACCCTGTTCTGACCTAGAAGACACCTATTTTTGCAAATTCCGAGAAGAAATATCCAAAGAAAACTGTATTATTGCCCTGATGAAAGCAGAAGAACCATAATGCAAAGTCCATAATATTGTCTTCATCATTCACTAGCGAAAGCAAGTCCGAGTAATTTTTTAGTAAAAAGCTAAGTGGAAAAAACACAGTTGTAATATATTGCAAAGTTAATTTCAGATATTTTTATACCGACAATTGATAATTAAAATTAAAATCTTTCAGTTTTTACCAAATTGCGGCTCTCACAAAAATTTACTATCATCATAATGGCTCACTAAAAAATCCTAGTTAGGACCTCTGGTATAACCCCAGGACAAAGAAGGTCCTGAAAAGGTTTTTTTTTGTACCAATAATTATTGTGAAGTTATTTGGTCAGCACCGGCTTTAACGAAGGTTACATAAGTTGAAGTCAAGTGTACCAGATGCCAAATTCTAAAGAGTGAGTAATCCTCTTCTCTTTTCCCATTTTAATTTCCTATTAGGTAGAACGCACACGACAGACTGTCGCTCAGCTACTTATTTGTCGGGAGGGTAAACAGACAACCGACAGTCGACCGACAAGTAGGTGAACAACGCATATGAACGTTTAGTTAGTCGACGATTGTTAACCCATTATATCCCATTGGACCCATTTGGGGACAGCGAACAAAATTCCCCTGTAGCGCCTTGTATTGACACATAGCAACAATTGAGTACGAAAGAGTGTTATTTTACGTTGTTTTCTTCTCAACTTCTGGCGCTGATGTTCACCAGTTCGGACAACGCAACGACAGGTACAAGTTACAGTACATGTTTTTACTAAAAGACGCGTAAAATTTAAATTTCATTTTTCAGCAGTGTTTATTATACCCAAACGTGTAGCTATAAGTGTAAGGTATTGTGTTTTCAATAAATTTTTTGAGAGTTTGCTGAAATTGCAGGTTACATAAGTCAGGTAAGTTAGGTGTCCTCGTTTGGGGACATTGGGCGGAAGCCGTCTATATAAAATACTTATGGCTATTTTTGCAATACCTAGTTTTTATTTCAGTTTATTATGGAACTCGAACATTTAGAACCAATACCTTCGAAAAGTTTTTACGGACGGAGGTATCGTCATTTACATGCTGCTTTACAAGATGTTGCTACAGCGCCTATGGAACATAAAGTAGACATTGTTATTATACCGCCTGATGCTGACCCACAGACCGATGAAGAGGAATTGGACGAAAATAATTTAGAAGGTGCCGAAAATATATTTCCTACAGACGTAGCCGGTGAAATCGAGTTGCAGCATATGAACAGCAGTGATGAAGAAGGAAGTGAGGACGAAGATAGCTTGCCACTGACTGAGAGGTTGAAAAACTTGAAATCAAAACGGGCCAAAAAAATAAAGGTAGGTCCAAAGTGGACAAAAAAATTTGTTGACACTAGCATGCCAGCAACTTCCGGTTGTGCCGACCGTTTGGATATTCTGAAAAATGAACTGGAAAATTGTAGTCCGGTTGAAGTATTCCAAAAGTTGTTCGATGACGAAATTTTTGACCATTTGATGCAACAAACAAATTTGTATTCATCACAAAAAAATAGACACGACTTCTTTGTTTCAAAAGCCGATCTAAAACTTTTTGTTGCGATTTTACTCCTAAGAGGCTATCATAAACTACCAAGCGAGCGTAATTATTGGAGTCTTGATGAAGATCTTGGAGTGCCTGTGGTCGCAAAAACTATGTCAAGGAACCGATTTCAAGAAATCAAAAGGTACATTCACCTAGTAGATAATGATAATCTGGTTATCCAAGACAAAATGGCTAAATTGCGGCCGCTAATGTCACTTTTGAATCAAAAGTTTCAACAATGGGGGGTTTTGCATGAAAACCTGTCAATGGACGAAGCTATGGTGAAGTTTTATGGTCGACATTCCAGTAAACAATATATAAAGGGAAAACCAGTACGCTTTGGTTATAAGAACTGGATGCTGTGTAGTTTCACAGGTTATTGTTATGCCTTTGAAGCTTATTGTGGTGCTAAAGGAAATCTTCAAGTTAACGATTTACCCTTGGGATCTCGGGTAGTTCTTGATCTTCTCAAAATTATTGCAGTGCCCTCTGATCATGTAATTTTCTTCGATAATTATTTTAGTAGCCATGGTTTGCTGAAAATGCTGAAGAATCAAGGTTATCGTGCCACTGGTACGATAAGAGAAAACCGAACCAAAAAATGTCCGATGACAAAAGTACAATTATTCAAAAAGAAAGAGAGAGGTTGTTTTGAGCACTACTATGATAGTGATTTAGCGCTTCTTTCTATCAGGTGGCAAGACAATAATACTGTCTCAATTGTTACCAACTATGACAAACTGCAACCTATTAGTACGGTCAAGTGCTGGCCATCAGTAGCCAAAGAGAAAGTAGATGTGCAACAGCCACACATTTTTAGTGTCTATAATAAATCCATGGGTGGGGTTGATTTACACGACCAGGCAGTAAGCAACTACAGGATTTCTATTAGAGGTAAAAAGTGGTGGTGGGTGCTGTTTACAAACATGATCAACATGACTGTTGTCAATGCCTGGAGACTGCATCAATTGGCAAATAATAATTCAATCTCATTGTTAGAGTTTGAAAGAATTATAGTGCGCCACTATTTAGCATGTAATGAGAATTCAACAAAACCGAAAAAACGACCTGCTGCGCAATTACCACCCACTGTACGATGTCATGAGGGTGGACATTTCCGAAAAAATTAGATCAACAGCGACGTTGTACTAAGTGTCACAAAAAAGCTAGGTGGAGTTGCTCAGGGTGCAGTGACCCTTTGCATTGAACGGGAGTGTACCAAGCGACCTATGCTGTAAGTATTTTAACCCGTAACTACAGATGTGACGTCTCTGAGACGTACTCTTCAGTCATATTTCGTAGATTTTCGGCACTAGGCGCATATAAACGGCTGAAATACTAAATACCTTCGCCAAAATCAGTAATAAGGCTACAGTGTTAGAGGCAAGTTGATTTGTTTATGCAATTGTCACGTACGGTGTTTTGATTGTTGGGAAGTGTCTGTGTGACGTCAGGTCTGTGTAAGTGTTAGTATTTGTAGTTATTGGAATTTTATTAAATATATTTATTTTTTCAGTTTTTCATGATGGAAAACGATAGTTTGCCCGGCCCTTCGAAGCGAGTTAAATATGGCGATAAAGACTATGAGAAAACCCTTCTAAAGTGGGTAGATCGTATAAGTCGAGAAATAAGAATGCGTATAGGGGGGATCCTAGGTTTAAAAGAACAAGCATATGTTGGTGAAGAAGAAAAATTTGCAACAAGAAAATTTGTCCTGCGAAAAAGAAAAGACGAACCTCTTACTTTTGTATAATGTGTAAGCGTGCAATTTGTTTAGAATGCACTAGAAAGATATGCAGAGATTGTTCTGTTTGAGAAATAAGGTACATAAATAACCTTTGCAGAATTTTTTATTTTTCGGTTTTTTCTCTAGCTATTATTTTCTTTAGTCACCTAATGTAATGTTTTTCTTAACTATAGAGTAAAATTACGTTCAGTTGTTTACTTTTTTTGTTATTTGTAGAATTCAAAAAGCTAGTAGAAATTCATACATTTCATTATATGTTTAATACAAAATATTTTTTTTTATGTTTTAGTAAAATATTTTCAAAAATTATGTTCCTTTATTCCACCGAAGACCTTATTAAACCATCCAAAATAAAAATTGCCTATAAAATTTTTTTGTTCTATTTTTTTCTGGATTTTGAAAAAGTACGTCTTAGAGACGTCACGTCTGTTACAATGCTACGCATATGGCACGTCTGTAGTTACGGGTTAAAGTTTAAAATTATTAATAAAGGTTTCCCAATTTAGTTGATATTCCGTTCATAAATTATAGTTTTTTACAGATTTCAAAAATATTTCTACAAATAAGCGATTTACCGACCTTCGTATCCAGCAGATACATTGCGACCAGTTCAGGAATTATCTTTTTATGTAAGTATAATTTTTCGTAAAAAATCTAGTAACATGTCGTTTGATAGGTTTTTGGGTATGGACATTTTGATTTTACAATCCCCTCAATTTGTCAATTATTCAAGTATTAAATCGTCTTAGAACTAATTTTCGCACACAAATCTTACAAATGTTACAATAAAATTATTTGTGGCTATTATAAAAATTATATTTATATAGTGTGTGTATATACTTATGACCTTTTGCCGAAAAATTAATTAATTTATTTTTATTTAAGAGACATGGGAGATGAAAAAAGATACTACTTTGATAATGCAAATGATGTGGCTGAGCTTCAAAAAATCTTGGAACAGGATTCTGACAACGAAAGTGTAGAGAGTTTCGGGGAAGAAGTTGAAGATGAGCCGGATATCGTATCTGAACGGCAGGAGGATTCCGAAACGGAGCAAGAGGGCGAATCTGAAGATGAAGAGGATGTTGCAAAATATTTTCTTGGGAAAGATAAAATAACATCTTGGAGAAAAAATGAACCAACTCCTAGAAAAAGGAGTAAGGAGAATATTTTGATACATCTACCGGGAGTAAAAACATTTGCAGTTGGAATAGGAGTGTTAGATACATGGAAATGTCTGTTTGATGATAACATTCTCGATATGATTGTAACCTACACAAATCAGTATGTGGTTAAAATTAAAGACAACTACGGGAGAGAAAGAGATGCTGAGCTTACAGACCCTACTGAAATAAAGGCGTTTATCGGCCTTTTATATTTAGCTGGGGTTTATAGAGCTAACAGATTAAATTTAGACGAATTATGGGCATCCGATGGAGATGGAATTGAAAGATTCAGACTCACAATGTCTTTGAAAAGATTTAAATTTTTAGTACGATGTGCTCGTTTTGATGACTCGGAAACAAGAAATGACAGAAAAAAAGTAGATAATTTAGCACCTGTACGTGCTATATTTGAAGCTTTTACCGATAATTGTAAGAAATGCTACTCACCTGGCGAGAACTTGACCATGACGAGAAACTAGAGGCATTTAGAGGAAGGTGTAAATTTCGACAGTATATTCCATCGAAGCCCGCCAAATATGGCTTGAAGATTTTTGCCTTAGTTGACGCAAAACTCTTCTATATATATAACCTTGAAATATATGCAGGAAAGCACTCTGACGGTCCTTATCAGCAAAGCAATAAACCTGTTGATATTGTAAAACGCTTAGCGTCGCCTATACTAAAGACAGGACGTAACATCACAGCAGATAATTGGTTTTCCCTTGTCAGTGGATTAAAAAAAGAGAGAATCTCTTATGTGGGTACACTAAAAAAAAATAAGAGACAGATACCACCAGAATTGGTCAATACCAAACGAAGGCCAGTATATTCAAGCCTTTTTGCATTCAACGATGATTGCACCTTGGTATCCTATATTCCAAAACAAAATAGAAACGTAATTCTTGTATCAAGTCTGCACAAAGACGACTCTCTTGACCCGAAAACAGGTAACAAAATGAAACCAGAATTATTAACTTTTTATAATGATACAAAATGCGGCGTTGACATTGTGGACAAGATGTGTGGTACATATAACGTAGCACGCAATTGTAAAAGATGGCCAATGGTAATTTTCTTTTCGATGCTAAACATGGCCGGAATAAATGCACGAATAATCTATATAGGAAATAAACATACTCCAGTTCCCAGAAGAAGGTTTTTGCGCACCCTTGCGAATGAGCTTACACTTGAACATTTGCAACGTAGAAGTGTTCTTACAAGAGGGATACCTTTGGATCTGCAAAAAGGATTAGCAAGATTCAAGCCACCAATGCAAGAAGTGTCTGATAATTCGGAAGAAGGAGTTTCAGCCAAAAGAAAGCGGTGTAGCACCTGTTATTCAAATAAAATAACAAGACTCAGTAAATATACATGTTATAGGTGCAAAAAAATTTTATGCCTTCAGCATTGCAGAATGGTATGCGAAAAGTGCGTAAATTCGGAAAACTAAATGAAAGGCTCGGTCAAAGATTATAATTATCATCTAGATTTAAAATGTAAGTTTATATGTTTTGTTAAGTTAAAAGTGTTTGAAATAAAGTATTTCATATGTCTGGGACTTTTATTAATACAATTCATGAAGATGATATACCCTCAGATACATTGCGACCACTAATCTGTAGGATTTGATTGCGACCGTTAGAGTGTTAATGGGTTAATGAAAAATGAATAGTCAGACGTTGAGATGTGTTGCGATATTATTAAGATACCGAAGAAAAAAAAGGGGAAATAGAGCATTTTGTGTGCATCCAGTAATTAGTCAGCGTTTATTAAAAGGCCAATTCCATACCCTTTTTGAGTCTCTACAGGAATACCCAGATAAGTTTTTTAATTATCATAGAATGTCCTTGAATTCTTTTAATGAGCTGTTGGCTGTCTTGAAAACACAATTATCGTTCCTTGATACTAATATGAGGAAGTGTATTTCGCTTGAGGAAAGATTATCAGCT
>CAJUYH010000444.1:0-13536 GCA_910591685.1 Galerucella tenella | reverse complement strand
ATACTAATATGAGGAAGTGTATTTCGCTTGAGGAAAGATTATCAGCTACATTAAGGTAAGAACACTTTACTGTTTGATACTTTTATTAGTTTACGTAATATTAGGTATTAAATGAAGAACAGTACGTAGATCGCTTTGTTAACAAGTTAGAAGAGATGTCAGACCTCTGCAGTCTCCCTATCAAAGAAGAAGAGACTTGGCGATCCAAATACCTTCCACCCACTCCACCAGGGGACCTCACGAGCCTTTACTCCACTGGAGCGTCAGCTGCTGCCAAAGACACACATCCTCAACCCTCCTTTTGGTGCACGACAGTCGAGGCAGCCTATCTTTTAGTATCTCGATACATAGGAGGTCTACCAGTGGACCTCTTCTCATCGTTCTGCACGCGCGCTGTACAGGATCCTTTAACTTCAAGCCTTAGGTTGGTCAAGACGGCCGCGACATATCCAGATATAAAGAGACATCTTTCGAGGTGGCTCACTCTCGAGTTGACCACACCAGATTGGGAGACATTAATAAAAGATCCGCAGTGCCTCCCTATTCGAACACCTCTCCAAGCTGAGTCTGTTATGCGACAAGAAATAAAAGTTGGAATACAGGCAATTGTTAAAAATGACTTAATTAAGGAGTTATTCACGCACAAAGTAAAGGAAGAGAAGACTAAGCCCCATTACAACTTTGTCGTCAATACGCCCTGTTGATCCGAGGTTACTTAATAAGCTCTGCTCGTTATCTAATATGGGAATTCAGAAGAAATACATAGGAAAATACAGCAACACTAGATCAATTCAAAAACTAGCGTTTAGAATGTGGGCCAACGAACAGAAACTATTGCTCTGGATGGGCAAGATTGAAAATGTAAACTCAGACAGATTCAAGAATGCAAAATGAGACATCGTGGGCCTGAATCAAATTATAAACTGCACATGCACCACAGAGTTAGCTTACCATCTACGGTGGGGCCATCACCTCGGAGGGGTAACAATGCCCGCACAACAAGAGCAATCAAGCCTACACCCCTGGTCTGATATACCCACCAATTGAAAGTCGAGGAGCATTTTAATTCAGGTAGATCATGATATAGACCATTTAAATCCTATGGCCAAAGGGAAAAGAAGTCCGTATTTTGGGTCACAAACAAAGTTGAGAGCTAGACGTGCGCCCCTTCAAGTCGTTGAGGTGGGAAGCATGGTATCATCACTGAAGCAGCTCATAGAACTAAAACTGTGGCTGCATGAGTCTCCTACATTGTTGCCTTTATTAGAAGAACTAATAAGCGAAAAAACAACCATGGATGTCAGGACCCTAGAGATGTTCTCGAGACAGATTTATTCAGGGACCTTATCCCACACACTTGACTGCCCGGGTCTTAAGAGGGGAGGTCTTTATAACCAAATCTCCACTTTTTCCAGCCACACTGTAATAGTCTCTGACACGGCAACTGATTACGCAAAAAAAAACGAGAATCACACTATATGTTTCCAATCCGTTTTCCTCACAGGTCTGTCTCAGCTAACCCAATTGGCTTATTCCGGTTTAAGAGTCTCAGGTCCCTGGGGAATTGTACTTAGCTGCAACACATGCACCAGAATAATAGAGAAGGAAACATTCATGTTAGATGAGAATCAATACACTGGCGTTCCCCTTCCGATATCTGTCCAAACATCAACTCCTAAGATAATTGAATTGAGAGTTCATGCCGCGTCACAAGGTAGTTTGACATTGAGTGACTCTTACACTATCATAACTGCCAGAAAGTTTGTACTTTGGGAGGTCTCCATTGCACACTCAGACAGAATTACCCCCTTAACGAATCGAAGTGTACAAGATGAAGTAATGGTCAGTCACTTTAACCTAACCGAGTTTTAGCACCTTAATTGTCGACTATTTTTCCGATGCATTATCTTCTTTCATTTCCTCTTTGATAAAGCGACGTATTATGATCCCTCTAAGATACTAGAAAAAGTTATATTGCACTCTAGCGAAAAGGGAGCTTTTGACTCTTTGATGGACACGGCGTTGAAATGTGACTTGCTGAAAGAAATGATAAAACTGACATCAGGATCCTCCTTGGCTTTGAGAACTCAAAGCCATCTCGCACTCAGAACTCTGTTGGTTGACTGCTTAAATGATGCATTGTGTGCGGGTGCAGATGACTTCATCAGGAGTGTACCGTACTTGACCCAAGAAGACACTGCATATCATAGATCTACATGCATGCTTTAAAGAGCTCATGGATATACAGAAATGCCACCTGCAGAGATGCAGGAAGATCAAAGTAAAGTCATATATTGGGTGACTGTTCATCATGACAAAAGAGAGATTGACTCCCTCACACCGAAAATTTGTCATACAGAAGAAGCGGCTGTGACTCACGTCAGAACCCTCTAAAGTGGAACTCGAAACACGGTCACCACAAGATCAGATTAACCCATAGAGGTACCAACACAAAAAGGATTGCAGTCTAAGTCACCGTATCTCAGCAACCCTACTTTGTATCAATATAAGGTTTATATCTTACTTTTGGTGACCCATTATATCACCAGGAAACTTCTCAGAGCCCTCGGGAGGGTTGTCACCATGAACGATAGAGGTGGAGAAGCCTACGTGGGAGTTTTCCACTTGCTGGGATCTTTCGAAGAAGGTAGTTATCCTTGTTGAGCGGATGAAGACCCAGCAATTACAGTCTCTCAAGGACCCTTAGCATGCTCTGCTGATGAATGCAACATAGAATGGGACTATCACAAATGGGTCGAGCATCTCTATGTAGGCCCCACGCATGTCGATGCTCTAGTAATACGACTAGAAGGTGCTTACTCATTACCGAGTGTAGGGAAGGACACAGTAATTATCGAAGAAAGTAAAGATAGCAAAGAAGTTCCTGGATGGATCAACATCAAACACGTTGATAATCCTCATCCTACTAGAGTTTGGAGAGTCGAAGGAATAGCGATGAACTTTCAGAGCATATGGTTAGGCAAAGCTACATCCAGCCCTCTTCACAGTCTCATGAGAATGGCCGCCGTTTGGAATATTCCCTTTTTGAGTATTTTAACTATAATTATAACTTTTATTTTCATATTATGGACCCGAAAGAAGATTTCAAGAAAAGAAAATCCTATCCAAGAGAGGGAGGCTGACCAAAACAATCCACCTTCCAGTTGTATTGTTTTTCCGAAATGGGGAGGAGTTATATGAACATACTTGCACACCCCGTATAAATTCTTGTTATTGTTGTTGTCTCTGGACAACCTATAATTGTATCCAATAAAGTTATTTTTAAAAACTGAATCTTCCGATCAATTAATTTAACTTGCGATAGCGTCCACGCTACAATTGAAAAAAAAATAAAACTATATCTATTCCAAACGATTATCATCGAGTTACTGTAGAAGCTCGAATTAACCCTAAACCCTATGAAGTAGTAAATCCAAATTTCGAGTTTTTCCGTAATTTTAACGTAGATCAAGTTTATGACTCTATTCGTCCTGGGAAAAAGCCTAATGAACCCACAGTTACAGATATACGTGTTTTAAAATACGAAAATGTTCAGATTACCTACAAAGTAGATTATGACAAGGAATTTGCTCCTTTGTCCCATCGACGCAAGACAGTAAATATGAGAAAAACCAAAGATTTTCCACAGTTACATTCTGGAAAATTAGCAATAACAAAAAAGAAATACGATCATTTGCAGGAAATTAAATCAAAATTGCTCGAAAATTACTGGTCGTCTTATGACAATTTGTTGTATAAATAGGTTTTTTTTATATTGTTGTTATTATAAAATTAACACTTAGATTTTTAGTGTGCGTTGATTTATTTTTTAATTAAAAACTGTTTATTTTAGTTGGAATTAATATATTTTTCATGTTCATTCAAATAAAAAAAATCCAACAGCTACTTAAAAAGATTTTTTGTCCACGACCACCTAATAATAAGTCGATATTTTACCTCCTAACAGAAGGTATATGGTACCCATATATCTTCTAGAGTGAATTATGGTTCATAATACACTGGAGTGTATTATGGTTCATAATTCACGACTAGAGATGGGGGTACAATATGGAATAAACTTTTAAATCTGTGTATTTTGTTCAGGAAATTTGTTTCTGAAATATATCGTATCGATAAAATATCGAAATCTTTAGTATTGATACTTTTCATAACGACATTTTCTAGTATTAAGTATTTCAAAACAATATATTTATAACGGTACGTTGTATTGATACTTTACACGGTATCGCCCATCTCTATATATGTCAAATTATTTAATTTTGACATTAGTAATACCAAATTTTTACGAACTTGCTATATTACTGCAACGATGAATTCATTGAATTCGGATAGTGGGAATGAACGTTCTTGTACTTCTTGTACATCAACTGAAATGAAAAAAAAGCGGCGAAATTAACGACTATAGGACTGCTGTCAGAAAAATCGAAAGATAACTATATGTTTACATATTATAACTTCATGAACTGGAGGTTAGTTGACTTTTATTTAATAAAGAAATCAAGGGTCGTGGACAAAGTATAGTATTCTACTCGCAATTTATGGCCAATATTCACTCGGGTGACTTGCGCCCCTCGCCTGCGGCTCGGGGCGCAAACGTCACCCAGCGTGAATAACGGCTATCATGAATTGCTCGTTTAATAATATACTATTATTCCCTGGTTGCAAATACCTCGTAACTTTCAACTTGATATTTTTATCAGTGCAATACCTCTTATCTCCCTTTAAATAGATTATCCCGTCAAATTCAACAAATAATGTTTTTATAAGTATTCCGAGTCAATTAATGTTGCATTAAAAAAACAGTTAATTGGTTAATAATGCGTTTTTTTTATTTCCTGACAAATTGATATGTGAGTAGATAGGTACGTGGTATTGCATTGACACCGTCGATATTTCGAAATGCGGTTTTACACAAACCGCCAGCAGTAGAATGGGGTCTCACGAACTTTTTTACCTTCCTTCTATTTAAAGCAGCATACCACAAAACAGCGAGATGGATACTCCTTTTTTTCTGTTGGTGGTATATATCGTGGAAAATATGTGCCTTTCAGTCCAAGTGGGTTGACATTACTTGATCGTCTAGCAGATTTATCCACATACCAGATCGAAAAGAGGTATAATTAATGGCATAGGCATTTAAGGCAGATTTATGCAACGTTCATTATCATTACATTTTCATTATATTATAATTACATTTACATTAGAAAAAGTTGATCACTATAGTTTTTTATATGATGCTCATGTAACCACATTATTGAATTTCAATTACACTATTGCATTAAGAAGTTGGTCTACTTTAAACTATAAATTATAATAACAATATATTTTTAGTGAGAACCATGAAATCGCATCCGCCAAAATAGTTACAGCTGTCATTCCGAGGTTTTCTATTTATGTTTCAACAGTTTTCATTGTTATCATTTTGAAGAGAAATAATCAAATCACCTGAAGATATTTCTATAGATAATTTTCGAAAATTATAATGGACCAAGGAACATTGCTTGACTTGGTACGTCAATATAGTCATCTTTATGATAAAAAACACCGATGATTCAAGAACAAACAAGCAAAGCAAAATGCTTGGTCAACAATTGCCAGCGTAATGAAAATGATCTCTTCTCATTATTAATACATTTCATTTATAGGAGAAGAAGTTGAAAACAGCGTGGACTTCTCTTAGAAAAAGGTATGTTACAGAACGACGGAAAAGTCGCTTCACTCCAACGAGTAGTGCAGCGACCACTGAATGGCGCTTTCTTTATCAAATGTCCTTTCTTGAACAACATGTGGCAGTCAGGAAATAATTCATCATAAATATTATATTTTTCTACGACCGTGCGTTTTAACCCACTTTCCCGCACGCATTTTAGTTTTGAAAGTGAAAATTATGCAAATTTTGACCTTATTAGAAATTTTTTTACTTCGGAAGTTATAAGTTATAGTTATAACTATTGTTGCAACAGGTAAATAAATATTTACGAAATAGTCCATCAAATAAAATCTACATCTTTTCTAGCTGTACAATTTTACTATCTTTAAAGTAGTGTCACAAAACAACTATCAAACCACCCGGGTTTGATATAAAGGAAAATATAGCAAATAAAATTATTTTATCTACAAATGACTTGAAACGTCATCTACTTACCAGTTAACACCAAATAACTCCACTGGACCGGCAATTTCAAGTAATTTACAGAATGCAACAAATTGTGTTTTTAATATTAATATTTATAATAATTAATATGTTGAAATAAAATAACTTTTGAAAAATGGGTTGGTATACTTTTTTGTATATACGGTCGTAGAAAAAATAATGTTTCTAACTCATGCGTAAAGTATCTTTCCCGCCCTTGTCCGCTTGCCCGAACTCCGCTCCGCTCTCTCATGAGAGATGAGACTCAAGTTTCGTAAAACCAGTTCATAAGAAAATTGAAAGATGAGTACACTGAGTTTTGAGAAACTACAATTTCATAACGTTGCGCAACTGCATTTCACGCAACTCCGCTAGCACGGTTGCATGTAACTACAGTTTGTTATAAACCCCCGTTGGCCTGAGTTGTGTATTTGATATTTGCAGCAAAAAGCGATGCCTGAAAATCAAGTTTTCAACACAAAACTCGTGGAAGCTGTAGAAAAGCATCCGTGCTTGTACAATTACAATTTGAAAGAGTACAGTAATAGAAACAAAGTTCAAGCTGCATGGGAGACCATAGCGCAGGAAATGGAAAGTACAGGTGAGTTTTATTATTGAACTCCTTTTATTCATTTTTATTAAATGTTGTCGCTAACCTATGTTTGTACTCCATTTTCCTCTAGGCGGTTCAAATAAAACACGAATGACGGCTTTTAACAAAGCTTTATTTTCTCAAGGGCTACATACACACAATATATGTAAAGACACTTATTTATTTTCATTACTATTCATCACCACGCCCTGCTACATTATTGATCCACTGTGATGGTATAGCTACGCCAGGCTTCAAAAAGTATTCACAAAGATATTCGCGGAACGATGCGGCTGTCGTAAAGTTAATATGGCGGTTCAACAGGTGCAAAGGTTGATTTGGAATGTTCTGAACCTCATCTGCAGCATTCCTTGGCTTATACATTTTCCCTTCGGTTTTGCGAATTTAGTTATGAAGAACACATGCGCATTTTATAATAGATATCACCGTTGCTTTAGAACAAGCTATAGGCGTTTCAAAAACTCGGAACTTAGATGTTAGCATTCCAAAAGCACATTCCACAGATTTACGAGCTAGGCTTATTCTATAATTGAAAATTCTATCCTATCCGTTAGCGTACGTTGAGGATACGGTCGCATTATGTACGTTGTCAGAGGGAACGCTCCATCTCCACAAAAAAAGTACGGAAAATTTTGTGCATTTTCATCCCGTGGTAATGGCGAAGGCTGTGGTAGATTGAGACCTCCAGACTGTAACCAACGACCTAAACGAGATGAACGAAATACACCTCCATCACTGTTTCTACCAAGATCCCCCACATCAACGGTAATAAAACATCCGTCAGCATCAGAACAAGCCATTAGTTGAACCGAAAAATAACCCTTATAATTAAAATTCCTAGATCCACTCTTTTTGAATTTTTTTATCCTGACATGTTTTCCGTCGATGGAGCCTACACAGTGTGGTAAACTCCAAAGTTGTTCATGACGGGAAGCAATGTTTTTCCACATATCTATGGTTGGAACAGGCAAATATTCTGGTTGTAGACAGGACCATACAGCTTCCGTTGTTTCCGCAATGACCACTCCAACCGTTCTCTCTCCTCGCATAAAATAGCTCGCCAAACTTCTGAAACTGCTGCCTGTTGCAAGATACCTGAAATTAATAAAATACATCAATTGAGCGGTCTGCTTTGAATAAGGGCTCACCTACAATATTACCTCATTACAGAGCACAAACAGATAAGCCAAGGGTACAATATTAGGTCGATTTTGCAAAATTGTAGATGAGCTCTGATCTAAGCAGACTCTTCAATAATAGCATATGTGTACATAATACCTAGCTTACTATAATCTATCTATACCTTCAATGTAATTTTTTTTGTAGCAAAGGACTGTAAAGAAACATGGAGAAACTTGAGGATAGTTTACATACGGAATTTAAAGAAACCGCCTTCTGGATCTGCTGCAAAAAAGAAAGAATACTATTAGCTTGAGTGCATGCAATTTTTGAACCGCTATGTGAATTCGAAAACGGAGAAAGGATTAACGGGAAACCTTCCATCGCCCCCACAAACTGACAATGCGTACAGTGAACCAGACCAAGAACGCGTTCCAGAAACAATAGACAATAACAAGGAGGCCAACGACGCATCCGACACAGAGCTCACTCAGGATGCTACGCGTGAGGATTCTACACATCAGAGGACACAATCTGAATCCCCAAATGTTACTACGATCAATACCGAGAATATCAGATCCTCAAAACAAGCTTCAGTAGCACCCTCCAATAAAAGAAAGAAAACACCAACTGATGCTGATGCGGTCGTCATAAATTACATCAAATCAAAGACTCAGAAGGGATCAAACCACGACAATCCTAGGACACAATTTTTGTTAAGTTTAGTACCGGACGTAGAAGACATGACCTCAACGCAATACAGGACCTTCCGAAATGAAGTGTGTAGCTAATTACCGTACTGTATAAGTCGGAAGAGTTTTTAAAAAGAATTTTATTATTATAATATTACAATTGAACTTAACAATGTTATGACAAAAATTAGAATGAATGTAAATTACAATGTTCTGCAATTTATATGCTCGGTAATAATTGCTGACAGTGCACCGAGGCTGATGTAATACAACTCCCTTATGGTATAACATAGGGTGGAGGTCCTACCATAACTCCTCCCTTATTAGAGAAAGACTTCGGGTTCCAAAGGAGAAGGCTTTTCTTGGGGCTTTCGTAGTTTCTTGAAGGTCTTCTTAAGTTTACAGATCCACAATAGGTACGCTGCTGCAGTTAATATTAGAATAATTATAAATGTCCATTGTAACCAATTAATGGATCTCAAATTGTCAATATCTTCGATTGATAATGGATTGGTTGCTGTTAGATCGTTTTGAAGTGTGTGAATATCTTCTAATGGAATATTTTCAATAGTCAAAGGTTTTTGTTCTAGAACTCTTTGGGACTTGAAGTTTTCCAATTCAATGATTGGAAGGAATAACGGTTGGCCAAATCTTCTAGTTTCTTTGTTTCCGAATTTGTAGTTTTGGTACTCAATGCTGCAATTCTTGGGAATCTGTATTACGGAGTTGTCACTAATGGTGAGGAAATTCTCGTCTGGACAGTTAGTTTTTATTTTTAATTTTTCACTGGTGATGACGATCAGATATTCATCGTTAATTTTATTGAATATCTGTGACGGATGCTTAATAGGTACGTGTTCACATGAAGTTTCAATGTCTTGGATAAGGTCTTTAATACAGTCTTTGGTTTTCACGTTCAGTTGCACTTGGGGACAGATATAATTTTTTCCTAGTAGGGTACACGGGTCGTCCATATACTGATGAATTTCTTCACTTAGAGCCAAAAAAGGTTTTTTGGGTATAATTATAGTGTCGCTGTTGGTAGGGATAGGATAAAGATGGTAGTATTTGAATACATTGGGGTGAATGAGGGGAAATTCTGTGGCAAATATTATATTATCAGCAGTGAAGTAACAGGTTGCATGAATTACTGAATACCATGAGTTAATATCTAGATTTAAAATTTCGTTGCTTCTGTAATTATCATTTAATTCATTTAAAATCTCTTTTAAATTTTGATGTGTCAAAATATCTGGGTGTATTATATGTAATTTGGCAAACGTGATGGCGTTTTCCAAATTTTCGATAAGTGTGTTGATAGTATTGGCATTTAAGAATATTTGGTCAAGTATACTAGAATACATGAAGAATTTGTAAAGTTCGTTTGTGATATTATCTAAATAAGCCTTATAATCTACGATTCGCTTAGCTATTATTTTTTGATTACTAACAATAGAATCTAAAGCTGTTGAATATTTCTTTGTTAATTTTTTGGATAATGAAATTTGTACATTCACTTCCCGGACTATTTTTTGTTGATTATTTTGCAATAAATTTAAAGCATTTTCGATTTTTTTCTACATCTGTTGCGTCTAGAGTTCCGAATAAAAATTTGGATATGCTACCGCCTGCATTGATGAGTCCGCGTTTTTGTTTTTAAACGTTTAATGATCTAATATTATCGAATTTATTCAATAGTTCATCAATTATATTCATTAGGTGATCCAGTTTTGGTTGTAAATTTAAATTATGTGAAAATCTTTCCTGATTAATTGACATATTCATATTATGACATAAAACAATTAATTTTCTAATTTCTTCTTCAAGCACTTTTATGTCTATATTTTGTAAAAAAATATGTTTACTAGTAACTATGTTTGCAAGGCCAAGTTTAAAGGGAAGTATTCCAGGAGTAAGACTTATGTCAACAACTTTGATTTCTTGGGCGCTAACTATCGTCAACATTGCTATCAGCTTCCACATTGTTCTGAGTTTCAGCATTTTCTGGATTCTGAAAACAATGAGGTGTTCTTAATTCTTTGATATGTACTTCAGATTTTTTGTGTTTTTTATTCACAATTTCAACCTTATTATTATCTAATAACTTAGTTATAGTGTAGGGTCCTATAAATTTATTATTCTTTTTGTTCCTATAATATGGATTTTTCTTATAAACTAATTGATTAATCTTAAATTTTAGGTTTTTATCGCCAGCTGTATTATGTTTTGTTACAACTTTTTGTTTATCATTTTCTAAATGTTCATTTACATTTTTGTAAACGTGTTTCAGTTTTTCTCTGTGATTTTCCACATAGCTTGAAAATAGTTCTTTATTTTGAAATATTTCGTCAGGATTACGAGAATTAGTGTGTCCAAATACGAGTTCAAATGGTGTGAATCCAGTTGCACTATGTATTGAACTATTATAGGCAAGAACAGCGTAATTGATTAGATCGGTATCATTGGGATAAACTTCTTTTAAAATACGTAAGTGCTCGATAAGTGTCGAATGAAATCTTTCTATTATACCATTGGATTCATGATGCCCTGGAGTCGTGAAATGTACTTTAATTTTGTGTAAATTGAGAAGTTCGCGAACTGTATCGTTTTTAAATTCAGTACCACTGCCTAATATAATTTTTTGTGGGACTCCAAAACTGCAAAAGTATTTAGTTAACGCGTCGCAAATATTTATGGCTGTTTTGCCAGTGATTGATATTGATTGTGCAAATTTTGAAAATGGGTCCACTACAGTTAAATAGAGATTTTTATTGTAGTGAAAAATATCGGTATGTAAAATCTCAAATGGTTTTGATGCGGTTTCTGTTAAGTTTAGAGGGACATACGGGGGTTTCCTAGAATATTTAGTTCGTTGGCAAATGTCACATGCATTTATGTATGTGCTGATTGTTTTCTTCATATTTACCCAAAAATAATGTTGTTTTAAATAATTTAGTGTTTCTTCGATACCACGATGATTGGATTTCCCTTCATGTCTAAATTTCACCAACATTATTTGTTCGTCGGCGTCTTTTATCGTATTTATTAACCGAGTGCACATAATTAGTTTTAAATAATCTTTCCGAAAGTTTTCCGAATAAATGTGTACAAATTGCGGGATAAATCTTCTATTTTCAAAATAGATGTGATAGGTAGAGTTGGGTTTTAGGTAATTTTTTAAAAGATCTATAATTAAATCTGAATTATTTTCTATAGGTAAAGTAACAGTAATTATATTTTGTTTGAAATACTTTTCTGATTTGACTGTTAGTTTTTGGTTGTTGCGTTCATAGACTAAAATTTGATTATTTTTATTATTGATTATTTCATCTAAAATTGGTATACCTTCATTTTCGATTTCTTTTGAAAGAGAACGTGCCGTTTGATCAGAATCTGATTGTTCACTATGATTGTGAATTGATTCCGTATTGTTTGGGGGAACTAATTGAACGTCTGATAAGATATTAACTTTGGGGATATAATTGCTTGGACCACTTTCTTCGAAATCTTTATCAGAGATATAATTTCGTGGGTCGTTTGCTATTTTTCTTTCTTTATTTATGTCACCTGGGTTATTTAATATTGATTCTGTTTCTAGAGTATTTACTTGTACTCGACTTAAAGCGTCGGCATTGCTATTTGATTTTCCTGGTTTATAAGCTATTTTATAATCAAATTCTTCTAATCTAAGGCGCCACCTTACTAATTTTGAATTCGGCTCTTTTAAATTGAATAGCCAAGTTAAGGGTCTGTGATCAGTGACAATGGTAAATTGTCTACCGAAAAGATAAGGCCTAAAATACTTACAAGCCCATGTAATGGCAAGAAGCTCTTTCTCTATTGTGCTGTAGTTTTGTTCGGATTCATTTAGTGTTCGTGACGCATACGCCACAGGTTTATCCTGGCCAATAGTGCCTTGGGATAAGACAGCTCCAAGTGCCACATTAGATGCATCTGTTGTCAGTATAAACGGTTTTTCAAAGTCGGGATATTGTAATACTGGGTTATTACATAAAATTTTTTCACAAGTGTTGAAGCTTTCAATAAATGCTTGATCATGAATGACTTTTGCGTTCTTTTTAAGACAAAGTGTCAACGGTTTGGTGATTTTTGCCAGATCCTTTATGAATCTGCGGTAATAGCCAATTAAACCTAGGAAAGATTTAACTTCTTTATGTGTTTTGGGAATGGGAAAGTCTTGTACAGCCGAGATATTATCCGGATTTGGTTTCACGCCTTCAGTTGATACGACATGTCCCAAATAGGAGACTGATTTTTGTAAAAAGTCAGATTTATCTAGCTGTACCTTAAAATTTGCCTTGCGTAGGCGATCAAAAACACCTTTCAATCTCGAAATGTGTTCTTGTAGGGATGTGCTAAAAATAAGTATATCATCTAGATATATTACACAAATATCATTATTTAACCCTCTCAGGACATTGTCCATGACCCTCTGAAAGGTAGCAGGTGCATTTTTAAGACCGAAACCCATACGGGTAAATTCGTATCTTCCATTTAGAGCTGTAAAGGAGGTTTTTGGTATGTCTTCTTCTTCAATTTGTATTTGGTGATAACCGGATGCTAAATCTAGTGTTGTAAAATAGTTTGCCCTACCTAATTTATCTAATAAATCTACAATATTTGAGATTGGGTATTTATCATTAATAGTTTTCTCGTTCAACTTTCTATAATCTATAACTAATCGATAATTTTGTTCTCCAGTTTTTGAATTGAATTTTTTAGGAACAACCCATATATTAGAACTATAAGGACTAACTGAATGTCTAATTATACCTTGTTGTAACATTTTGTTTATTTGGTTACACACTTCTTGTTTGTGTATTTCAGGAAAGCGATATGATTTACTAAAAACTGGTTTATCATCTGTTAACTTAATTGAATGTTTAATTTCGTTTGAAAAACTTAAAGGAATTTTATCTGAATAAAAGATATCTCTA
>CAJUYH010000443.1:0-66950 GCA_910591685.1 Galerucella tenella | reverse complement strand
ATATATATATATATATATATTTATATTCATTTTTTGAACAGTAACTAATAACACTTTATAAAAGCAAAAATCATAAATACGAACATAAAGAAAGAGACAATTATGTCGAATGTAAACAACATTAATCAAGAGTTGAATCGTCGATTTATATCTGATATACATATTTATCACTCACCACTTATTTATATATATATTTTTTCAAATCATAATCATAATTGTATGTTTAAATTCGTCTTAAAGTCATTAAGAAAGAAAAAAAAAAGATAATTCATATAATGAAGATTCTAATGGTAGTGAAATTTAAATAATTTTTACAGTCATCCTCAACCTTCCACCCACAACAATGTATGAGTTAAACACTATAGATCAGCGTACTACAATGTCTCGAAAATATCATAATGCAATATGTAAAAAAATTGAAATGTCGGCAATTCGCTAAATAATGATAAGACAAAATAATCGATCACAAATTTGTTTTTAAGATAATTAGAATGTAATGAATATAATCGAATGCAAGATATATATAAAAATTTATCGCTACTGTATATTCAAGTACTGACCTCTACAATTGATATTCTTGGAGATGATTCTTCTGGTAAGGATTCCGTAACTGGACCATCAGAATCGACTAATAATGACTCTCTGTCCGCTTCAATATCATTGTCTGAATCTTCTTTTTCTATTTCAGGAGAGAGCGATTTTTGCGAATCAACATCCTCAATGTCCTCGTGCATTTTACACACAAATCCGGGTGTGATCCTGTCACCTTTATACTCCGTTAATTTACCTTCTATGTGAGCTGAAGATATAATAATTAAATACATTTTTCATGTAATACAATAATAAATATTATGACAGAATGTGCAAGTTACTTTTTCGTTGTGAATATGAAACAAATAAATCTACCTTGACAATATGCTATGGGGCAGAATAAACAGTGGCCAGATGTTCTTTTATTACAGTCTATACAATGATGCCATGGACATCTAAAATGTGGTCCCCGTCGTTTCACACATCTCTTGTGGTATCTTTTTGAACACGATTTTAATCCACACTCAACCACATCAACTTCATCAATAGGCTCTTTGCATCGCCAACATTTAAATATTCTTGAACGACTAGAATAAAAAAATAAATGATAGTAACTCAATTTACTTTTTTATATATTTCGCAATAGGATATATATAGAGATTAACATTCTGATATATTACCGTTTTTGAACTTTTTCGCCTTTTTCATTATTTACAGCTTGGCCATTCACTAATTTAATGGTTTGCACCGGTGTTAATTGTGGTTTTTGTGCTTTTAAACCTATGTAACCGCTGCAATTAGGTGCACCACAAAGACACGGCTTTCTCGTTTCACCATCAGATGCCAAATTGTAATTAAAAGTTAATTCTTCACCTAATTCAATATCACGTATGGCAAACAGACCAATACGTGTATCGCCATTAACAGTCCACTTTTGCGTTTCGCAATTTGGTTGACACGAGTGATTCATAAATCTACTCAAGTTACCTTTGGGCTCTGCATCAATTGTTCTAAACACATCTATTGTTAAAAAATAATAATTTTCATTCCTAAGTTCTTTTTTTCTATTAATTCGACGCTTGTATTCGGCTTCGTCAATAACTTCACCGACATATTCAATTACAAAGCGTCCAGACTTAATTGGTTCTAGTGATCTAAGTCCCCAACCACGGCCCTGCGTATGAAATGGTTCCATGGCCGGATACTCTCTACGTACAAACGATTGGTTATTGCATCTTGCTCCTGCTGGACAAATTCCAGAACTACATTCAATTGACAATATACGATTGAGACAATCGCTATCAGGCGCACATGGATTTTCCCATCTTGCATCACATTCACAAGCCACAATACTCTCCACTTCCATATGCTTCACATTTCCCACAGGCTTATTCACCTTTAATTTAACATAATACGGTGGCTTCAATGCACGAGATTCTTCATCTTTTCGCTTTCTCTTCAATCGCTGATGGAGCTCATTTGCTTCTCTCAATGCTTGTATAAACGCACCATCAACATTTGTTTTATTCACTGAACTTTTAACGTTTGAATCGCCGTCTTGATATAAAAACGCCCGGCCTCTATGAACCCAATAATAATTGAGTGTTCCCAAAAACATTACGCAAAATTCGCCTGATTTATGTGATACCGCTTGAATATTAGATGGTACTTCGTGTGGAAAGCATATACGCGATGGCCACCATCGATAATTGCCAAGTTTTACCCAAACAATCTCGCCATAAAGTGGCAATCGTCCCGTCTCACAGTCTTCACATATAAATGCACCGTCCGGTGCATTAATACCCAAACACTCAGGATGAAATGATGTTGGACATGTGTCACAACATATCAAACTCCCGCCGCGAGTGCAGAGAAAACACCATGCAGCATTTAATGGTGGATGCGGTGCTTTGTAATGTTTTGGACAAATAATTTGACTGGCCGTAAGAATTTCTGATCCGGCGGGCAAACAAGTCGGTGATGTATGGTATGTTGATGGACAACGCACGCAACGTACGATTTTTTCATGAGAAGCACGCGTATGACCACCTTGAGGATTGTCCGATATGCAAGTGTGACACGAATGGTATGGACACGTCAATCGACCACCTTGTAAGAGTGCTTGTGGCCATAATTTTAAACACAATGCGTGATAATGCTTTCCACATGCCATTACTGAACATCGTATTCTGTCCTCTTCCCGTTCGTTGCATATAAAGCAGGCAGGTGCCACACCCGATAGACAATCTATACATTTGAATAATTCCTCAGCCTGATCTTCCTTCTTTTCATCATCATCATCATTGTCATCATCTTCATCATTTTCATTTTCTTCATCACCATCATCATCATTATCATCATCATCATCATCATCATCTTCCTCATCATCATCATCATCATCATCATCAATTGTTATTGTTTCAGTTTCAGTTTTATTTGCAGTATTTTTCAGTTGTTCTTCATCAACACTACATTCCGATTCCGATTCACCAGGTCGTACACATTCAAGATGGAAATATGAATAACATGGACCTTTGCACCGTGTCAAATTACCTGTACGCTCGCAAATTTGACAAACTCGCTCGGATTTTGTACCGCGGAATAAATTTGGTGCACGCGTTTTCTTCATTGTGTCTATTGCTATTTCAACTTTTTCATCTTTATGCATTTTTGGTCTTCCTCTTTGACGTTTTGATGGGAATTCGTCAACAAAATTCGTTTCACGATCTATAGAACGATGTTTACTTCTGTACTTGCGTCTGGGTATATATTTCCGTCGTGCTCGTTCACTCATATTTTCCCAACTTTTTGTCAAATATGTTCGGATATCATCGGGCGTTGAATCTGGTGATATATTTGCGACTGCATCTTTTGTTCGTTCATAATAAAGATCGAAACTCGGTGGTTTTTCCGGTTTTTTTATTCTCTTCATTTTGATTTTTCGAATAATTACAGATTCATCGCTTGAATCTTTGTGACTTGACGGTGGTGTGGGCAGAATTTCCCCATCTAAACTAATAATACTCTTCACGTCTTCGTCAATATTAGGCTTTTTACCATTTTTTTCAATATCCAATTTAGCTTTTTTTGATAGTGATTCAGTTAATTTAGTTTGTCTACCACGTTTTCGCTTCGGTTCAATTGCGCTCAATCTTTCACTTTCAGTCAGTGGCAATAATTCTTCCGCTTCTTGAACAGCAGTATTCCACTTTTTATTCGCCCAAGCTTTCATTGAATATCCAGCAGTTTTTTTCGGTTCTTTTTTTTTCATAGCTGTTGGCATATCATTCCATGATGTCGCTTGTTTCTTGAAATCCGCAATACCAGTAAACATTATTAATGATATGTCCGATACCCAATTGCGACGCCCATTATCACCAAAATATTGTACATGAACCATGTTTATCGTAGCCTTTCCAATCACTGTAATATTTAATTCATTTATTATTCATATATAATACTGATTGTATCATAATTTTATGTATTAACCTAACACTTACTTTTCAATTTTACATGTTTATTAATATCCGGATCAAGAGTAATGATACATGGCCAATATGGGAATGTGCTCACCTGAGCCCATCCCAATTGGCCAACTATCCACTGAGATTGTTCAGGTTCTCGACGATTTTTTTTTATTACCTCAGTGGTTTCTACAACGGCCGAATTTACATTCGTGACATCAATTTTTTCAATGATATCCTTTGGAGCGCCATTTTCTACACTATCACTACTATTACTAGAACTCTTCGATATTATGGGTAATTTAGTCTCAGTGAATTTTGAATGCTTTGGCATTTTTGTAGTCTGTAATATAATATCGTTAAGAACTGAATATTCACTGTATTTAAATATATGCTCTAACGTATATATATATAGAGAATAAAATATCTACGATACATGTACTAATTCCATGACACAATTCTTTCTCGTATATATATCAAAAGCATAACAAATTTAGAATGAACTTGATAAAAAATTTACTCACCTTTATTACACATTTTCCATCTGTGTGATTTACATTCTTTATAGTTCGACCATATCGGCTCCTAACTGATGTAATTTCCCGATTTCGTAATTGAACATTATTCGCATTGTTGGATGATGTTTGATCAGAATTTTCAACAATGGAACACTCGTCAAGCTGTTCCGATTGGTTTTGTTGATTGGCCTCATGGCTTTTTTCACTAAATGAACTCATATCGATGCATTAGAAAAACCACATGTTTCCAAATATTATAATAATATTGTATATATATATTCAATAAACAGCTTGATTATTTGTATGATAAATATTGTGAACGAATATGGATGTGAAACCAAAATGCTGTTATGACCACAGCGGAAGCCGTAGCTAGTGTTGCATTTTGCTGAGTTAATTATTTTTTTTAAGTTCTCAAATTTAAACCTGCTGTATGCCAATGCCACAATAAATTACATATAAATATATTTTTATTAATCATAATCATGAACACATTATATAATGAATATTTATATCAATAAAAAACCCGAATGCCAGTGAAGATCGCGTTTCCCGCGATTTTACGTGAACTTCACATAACCTAAAGATGCGTCAATGGCTGCCTTGCTGTACAGCCAATCTCCACACTAGGAACTTTTGAGTTTATACAATTTTCATGACGTGTATACACATTGGATATGCGAGGAAAAAGGAACCCAAAGCAACCAATCACTGCGAACTAACAGTGTACTACCGAAACGAATTGCAAAGCGCCCATTCTTTTCAAGGGACCAATTAGATTCAGATAGAAACCAAGATATATAAGTTCACTCATTCACGTGTTGAACACACTGTTGTTTTTATTTACTCAACAGACCGTATTATTATTTGAAACATTTTATATTTTATGAATATATATATATACTTTCTCATTATTTAAATCGACAATGCCAGCGCCTAAAGCAAAAAAACAAAAAATTAAATACGATCCAGAAGAAGAAGCTAGGTAAAAAAAACATAACCATGATATGTTTAATAATTTTAATTGAAGTATCCCAATGTCGATGATGTTGCAGGTTAGAACGACTCGTGTTAGGCGATTCAAAGGATGTTATCGAACATTTACTGAATGACAACGATGATAATGATGATGTACCACCAGCATCCCCGGTGTATGGATGTGATAGCGATAACGATAATAGTCAACTTAAATCGGAATCAGACGATGATGTTGTGGAGTCTATCGCCGCAGGATCATCGGATTTAAATGAGAAACTCCAACCAGCATGGATCGATGAGGATGACCAGAAATATTCGTGTGTTTTCTTTTCTCTCTTTGTTACAATATATATTTGATTGAAAAATAATTAATGAAAGATTTGCAGATCTATCAATCTATTCAATTTGCCATAACTGGATTTTTTTTTAGAGTGAATAATGCATTGGCACTTCAGCATCGTAAATTGCCTGGCGGTAGGACTGAAAAAACCTACAATGAACTGATAGAAAATAAATTTAAACAACTTGTTGGTACACCGAAATGGTCACAGCTTGATAAAGAGGATGAGAGTGATTCCGATTCGGAAATATTGAAACACAGCAATCATATAGCAACAACAAAATCGACAAAATTGTTGAAAGGAATTATTGATATTAAAGCATTATCTGAAATTAATAGAGAAACTCATAATGAAGGCGATATGTTGACTAGCTTACAATTTCATGAAACATCTACAGTAGCATTTGTTGCTGGTTTAAAGGGAATTTTATCAGTATTTCAGGTATGTAATGCATCTATAAAAGCATATTCATTTCATATATTTATCGGAGTTGAGGTAATATATTATAAACTCTGTGGATTCTATTGACATTTTCCAGATTGACGGCAGAGAAAATAATAAATTGCAAAGTATAAAATTCGAGAGATTTCGTATAAATACCGCGAAATTTTTGAGAAATGGAACTGAAATTATTGCGGGATCACGAAGTTGTCGGTACAGTCAAGTTTATGATTTGATGAGTGGTAAAATATATAAATGTCCGTTGCCACATGGTCTAACAAATATGCAGGTATACAAAGTTAAATAAACAATTATGCAACAAATAACAACATATAGATAATAATTGTTTATTTCTTTATTCCAAATAGAAGTTTGATGTATCGCCAGATGGAAAAATAATTGCAGTCTTGGGGCGTACAGGAGAAATACATTTGTTAACATCGACAACTAAAGAGATGATAACGACATTTAAAATGAATAAAAAATGTGCCGCAGTTACTTTTACACCAGACAGTAAGACATTGATAACACATGGTGGTAAGTGAAAAATATTATGTTCTATTATTAGTGTACTTTTCCTCTTATATTTATTGCATCCGTAATAATTAATGTTGTATCGTATTGCAGACAGTGAAGAGATTTACATATGGGATTTGGATCGTCGCGTGTGTGTGCATAAAGCAGTTGACGATGGATGTTTATCGAGTACTGCAATAACAGTCTCCAACAATGGACAATTAGTGGCAACTGGAAGTAAACAAGGCGTCGTAAATATTTATGAGACAAACTCTGTATTACAATCACGAAATCCAAAACCACTTAAAATTATTTTAAATCTCGTTACGCCAATTACATCATTAAAATTCAATTCAACATCGGAAATATTAGCTATGGCGTCTAAATATAAAGATAATGCATTTAAAATGGTGCATCTGCCATCATTCAATGTATTTTCAAATTTTCCAACATTTCGCACTACTATGCACTGCCCATTGGCAATTGATTTTTCACCCGGTAGTGGGTACTTAGGTATATCAAATAATAAAGGTAACGCTTATTTATATAGATTAAAACATTATGGAAACTATTGACTTGTATAAAATGAGATATATCTATATATAATTTCGTATAACACGAATTTACAATATTTTATGTATTCTCTGCCTGATTTGTATACAATTTAATATTTTTTTTTGTTGTATTTGACATGAGTACATGAATAGCTCATGAAATAATAAAAGAAATTATTTACATTCACTGACGTTTCAATCCTGTAACTTTCCAACTTGTTATTCGATTTTTTACTTTTTTACTTTTACACTGATTCAAAAGAAATTATTTTCTTTTATTTGTCATTGTCAACTTAATGTTGCATCAGACAAGGAGATATCGAGTCTGATATTTGTCAGTACACGTGACAGTTGAGTGAATTGACAACATTGAACTTATTGTTCCTCTGTTGCTGCTGACAATGTGCCCGCATCAGCGCTACTACTCTCGACAATGAGCATAACGGTGTCGGTTGCACCGCGTACACATTCCACTTGGTGGCCAGCCCAATCTTTGCGCTGACAAAATGTCGAACAGTATGGTGTACGTCTACAAAGGGAACATTCGGCAAATGCTTCTCTATTACAATTGGCGCACTGTAAATAAAAGAAAAGACAAATAAGTGAAAGCAATCCTAGCAAAAGAGCAGGAGGAGAAAAAAAAAATCGGAAGGAGTTGCTTACCTTTTTATTGTGAGAATTCGATGCAGGTTGCAAGCCAACAGCCTCAATGACGTCATCTCTTCCACCTAATTGAGCTACCAATGCTTGTTCTCTTCGCTGTTGACGATTAAGCTCCTTGGCCTCTTCAAGTGTTCGTCTAAAGTCGTACGCTAATTTTAGCATTTTATTTGACATCTCATCCAATTTTACAAACACATCGTCACTCTGACCATTTTCCGTATGAACATTTTGAATGATTGTCTCTTGATCGGGCGCTTGGTGTACAACAATCCCCTCGGCGGATACATACTCGGGCCACACTTCCTTTTCCGCCACGCCAACGTCATTATCGCTCTCCTCATTGTTGCTGCAATCTCGTGAATTGTCGCATTTAATTTTTCGCAGTGGTGTTTCACAATCGCTAGTGTCTTTGTTCCTCCTGCGTCGTTTGTATGGTGTGAAAAGGCGAACTGGTCCACTCTACAACAGTATAATAGAATAAAACAATAAAAATTCATGGCTTTACAATTGATAAAGAATAAACAAAGAATATATGTGAAAGAGTATTGAACAACTAACAGCGTTATCATCGTCGCAACAGGTAGCGCAGGTACATGACGTAGCATGCGGTTTCAAAATATTTTCCACTATCAATGTTTGTAGACTTCGTCCACCAAATCGAATACTTCTCTTCCAATCTTTACTCGACGCTCTGCCACATAATGCTTCAAATTCACTTGGTGTATACCATTGTGGACCATGCTTTATACATTTACCACGGCCACCAGATCCAAATCTACTTTTATACAATTCAGCGTTCGTATTTTTACATCTCACAGGTAATACGGCCATGTTCGCCGACTCCGACCAGCTACATATCGTTTGCGGATGAGCTGCAGTAACGTGAATTTGTTCAACTTCTGTTTCCTCTGAACTATTTTGTATAACAATATGAGTTGCTTTAAGTTCACCACCCCATCGTAACGGGTCAGAGTCTTTGTCATGTCGTGATTCACAAATGAATCCATTGTCAACGCATAACATTTGCTTGAATTGTCCAGACCCAGGCAACTGGGCAAGAATAATATAAGGCATATTTACAATTGAATATAAACAATATATGATATTGTTGAATAGGTGAAATGGTGTTTTTATACCTGCAATTGATCAGATGTGATGACGTTGAATGTGGTGCCATTGGATGAATTAGCGACGCCGATGATTGAGCCAACTGGTAATGATACAGGCACCCCGACACCCTGAACATTAGAAACACCTTGGACAGTGGTAACATTGGTGGCCACGGCCACAGGGTGGGCTTCGTGCTCGGTCGTCAAACTAGACGCCTCCTCGGTTTCGCTCGTTAATGATTCGGACATGTCCGGTAACACGGCGACACTTTCCGATGTTTGATTCTCTTCCATTTCGGCTGTCGTCGTTAACTCGTTCTCTCGCAATGGCGTCAGTCTACTATTGAATGTAAACTATTGTGTGCACAATTACTATACACGTTATTGCACATGAAATGGACGCCACATTAATTGAAGATGGAGTCAGCTAATATGGATAATTTCGCCAATGCTCATGTAAGATGTTGGCATTCGTACAAGTATACTCTCGACTAAACAGATGCTAAAGAGACTCCAATGATATTTTTTTCGCTTCCTGATGGTTCCAGTTCTCCTGCTTGGCAAAAGCGCCACACGCCCTCCATACTTCTCTATATCATAGCGCGCGGTTTTTCAAAAGTGTTTGGTTCAGTATTGAATTCACAGGAACTTTATGATTGCCATTAAACGGTATTTTCCTTGTTTATAATTCAATCATTATAGTACTTCATATTTGCGGCGTGAAAATATCAATTATTGTATGGGAGTATGCTATTTTTGATGAATAAACAAAAAAAAATTCATGACAAAATGGCGGCATAAGTGCACATACATCTCCGTGATTATAGAATACTCGGCCGGTATTCTAGCAAATAACGTTCGATTAGTGATTAACTAATTACGTATATTTTTACTTTTTCTTTTGTTGGAGATATGAAAATTCTCGAATATATATAATAGTATTCATGGTATAATAATGAGATTCATTATCATCAAGGCGAATTATTATTGAGATTGATTTACTGATAGATTGTCTATTAGAAAAGTATGGAAAATGATAAGAAAATGGCGGCATAACGATCGTCGTGGTCCGTGACCAAACAATCATGCGGCCGTGCACCAGAGATGCCAGTTCATGGAGGAATATCATATACCCGTGTCCCAAGATTTGGCATCTACTACAGCAGTAGTGCTATCGCCGTGAGGGAAATCGACTACCACGGCCTGGCGTCACTGCCGTGCACACAAAAATCCTCCGTGACACGAGAGAAAGTGCTCGGCCGGTATACCAGAAATTTTTCTTTACTACTTGGCGGCCCCCAGCGTATTGATCATCTTGATTAATGACCGTCGCGTAACGTGATTATCCGTGTATTAATTTAGTGATTTTCTATTCAAAGTTTATACAATTGTGGTTACTGTGTCTATATGATAATACTGATATAAAAATGAACATAAATAATGTTTCGATTGAGACGCAATAGATGCGTTCTCTTGTGTATGACGTCACTCATGCGTTACACAAGCGTCATCGGTTAGTCTCTATACTACAACTTGGTAAATTTAGCCAACAACCAAGCCGAAGCATTTGCGAGCATTAAAGTTCAATAGTGAAATCAGTTTCCATTTAATAGAACATTCCGCCGATAAATATTATTGAACTATTTTTACATGTAAAAATTCAATAATTGTTTTGTGTGAATCAAGTGAATTTGTTGTGCTTTCTTTTTTCGTTTTTTCGTTTTTTCGTTTTTTTTTTTTCTATTCTTCCCCATTATAACTCGGACCCCGCGCGCGTACAGTTTTCGTTGTCTTATATGGACGGTGCCATAGTAGCTGTAAACCAACGAGATACTTCGTGTGTGGTTTGAGTTGAGTTGAGTTTAAAGAAAAAAGAACTATGTGCGGCAGTCCATCATCAAACAATATATCATCATCGTGGAGTTGTCGCTTTTGAGTCTTCAACAATTTCCAAAGGTAAACTTAAAAATTACCACGTTTTTTTTTTCTTTTTTTTTCAATTCTATTTTTATTTATTTTTTTTCGTTAGTTTTAATTTTAATTTTAACTAAATATATAAAAACTGTGATTTTGGTGAGTGTGAATAATAGCGAGCGTGTAGTATGTGTGTACATGGTCTAACACAATCCGTTATTATCGTATCTATATTCCTACGTCGTGAGTGCATATGTGTATTTTCGTCAAGTAGTTGGCGCCAGAGGAAGCATTACTCGCATTAACTGCCTTAGAGATTTTTCCGAATTTCCCCGTTGATGCAAACGCGATATATATAGATAATAATAAAGTGCTATGACTCCTTTTTCTACAGCTGGTTGAGAAACAAGAAAATTATCAACAATACTATCCACTATGTCAATGCAACAATTTTGCCTACGATGGAATAATCATCAACCGAACTTCATCTCAGTATTTTCATCATTATTGACAAATGAGACTTTAGTCGATGTGACACTTGCTGCTGAAGGCAGGCATCTTCAAGCTCACAAAGTTGTGTTGTCTGCCTGTAGTACATACTTTCAATCTCTATTTACTGTGAATCCATGCCAGCATCCAATTGTTATCCTCAAAGATGTGAAGTTTTCTGATCTTAAAATAATGGTGGACTTTATGTACTATGGTGAAGTCAATGTATCTCAAGAACAATTGCCCTCAATTATAAAGGTAATGCTGTAACAGCATTGCTATTATTCTAATATACGTTTTTTTTTTCTTTTTTTCACATCACGCAGGTTTATTACTCCGTTATTATTCCAGACTGCGGAAAGTTTGAAGATCAAGGGACTTGCTGAAATGCACACAGCCTCACTCACCAAGTGGCCAAGTGGAACAAGCGAAAATATCAGTGGAGATCGTGGTGAATCGTGTTCTCCTGGGCCATCGCCATTGTCACCCTCATTCAGAAGGAAACGCTTGAGAAAATCATCAACTGGATCAGCATCAGGCGAAAAATCCGAGGAAATCAATGAAATAACTCTCGTCGCAACCAATATTGTCAAGCCCGAGCCAATTCTTACAACACAGCAAAATCGTGACAACATTAAACGACCAATTAACACCAGCACAGAATCGCAAGGAAGTATTGACGAAGATCAGATATCAATCGTAAGTTGTATTTTTTTTGTTTATTTCTTCTTTAGTCTTTTTTTTCTTCTCTTCTCTTTGTTTTTATTTTTCTTCATTTTTTTTACTCCCCCACCTTTCTTTTCTGTTTAATCTTTAAAAATAAAAATCAACTATTGTCAATATAAGATTAGCTGCTATCAATTCGTCAGCCATTTCATATATTGATAAGCAATTCTAAACTCATGTGTGGATTTATGATAATTTCATACTTTCAGATAAGTAACATGGAGAGCAGTTCAGCTGCGACACCCGCGCAAAGTGAAGGTGGTGGCTCCATGCAGAACGTGAGTCAACAATCGTCGGGGACAAACGTTGGACAAAGCTCGCATTCTTCTCAACCTCCGCCGCATCAGGGTAAGATAAAAAAATCATCCTTCATTATGAAACTTTTAGTATTAAACAAAGATATTCAATCAGGTGTATCGCAATGACGATAAATAATTCACGCGAATCCGTAAAAAAAAAAAAAAAAAGAAGAAACATTGTGACCAAACAACGAAAAATAGTCTTATCAATCTCGACAAGCTTCAATATTCAATTGCTTATCAGATATTCTTTGCTATGTGAAAAAAAATTTTTACTTTCTTCAATTGAATTTCATTAGGGTGACAATTTATTCCAACTTTCATTTACTAATCAAGTGATAAGAGAGTACAATTCATAAAACATGTGGTGTTTTGTTGACATTTAATTACGTATATATACACATATATTCATTGAGACCTCAAAACACAAATGTTTTATTTAATTATTATTTGTATAATAATAATAAAAAATAATAATAATCGTGGCGTAATATATATATATATATATATTTATATATATATATATATATATACACAATTCACCGTGATATTTTAATGCATGTTTATATATGAGTGTAACGCTCAATTGTGTGATATGTGCTGGCACAGATGCGTTCAAATATGTTGCACAACGGAATGAACAGACGTTTGACATGAAAATAGAGCGGAAATTGAAATGAATATGAATTTCAAATGAGAAAAAAAGAAATTAATAATAATAATAATAATAACAGTTCATTGTTTTAAAGTTTATGACTTGATTAATCAAATGAAAAAAAAAAAACAGAAAAAACGGCACACAGATACATAGCACACCAATATGTATTTATTGCAACAAGCAAGCCAAATTATGCTTTTGATTTTTTTTATAACGTGTCTATGTGTGCTTTTCTTTAGCTATTCATTCAAATTATTTTGATTCTCATACATGATGCTGCGCTTGGGTATCTGTGTCATGTCACAAATTATTTAAATCATTTTACTGTTTATCAATTATTTATTTATTATTATTTCATTAAATTTTTTTACCCATGTATATATATATATATATATATATATATATATACCCATACATAAGTGCATATATATATATATGTGTGTGTGTGTGTGTGTGTGTCTTTATCTGAGTAATCAATTGATTTTGAAGAGACAACGATATTTTTCGATTATAAACTGCAAAAGTTATAATGTAATTATAAACATGTAATAATTGTATAATAATGAACTTGGTCCCCAATTTCAAAGGCTCGAAGTGAAAAAAAAAATATGAACTTCTGCCGGAAGAGAAATATTTACTACGAATTATTCTTCAATACAAATTTAATTGATATCAGTTATTTCCTGAAATATTTCAAAATGTTGCTATGTGCTATGACCAAAAGAAAACAAAAAAAAATGAATTGGTCTGTTCCACAGGATTGCAATGGACAATCATGGAGCATACGTATCCACGTTTCGCTCTATCCTCGTGTCAAACGAATCTGTCGGTCCAAACATCATCAGCATTCACCACACCCGAAATAACGGCGACATCGAGCATCAGCGATCAGTACACTGGTACCAGCACCACTGGTTCTAGTTGTGCATTGACCAACTATTCAAACTCATCGCATGGAACACTACAGCATGCATTGTCAAGTGGCCCTTCACCAACAACACAATGCTCAAATAGCTGCTCAAGTCCATGTGCCAGTCCACAAGCCACGGTTAAAAGAAAACGTTCAACAAATCCACAGGCAGATGAAAATTTTATTCGCGCACTCGACGCTGTGCGTTACGGTGGCATTGGCTTTTGCAAAGCTGCAAGAATGTATGGCGTTAATAATCGTACTCTCTGGTTAGAGTATAAAAAACGCGGATATCCAAACAATCGACCGAGCGTTAAATCGCGAGTTAAACATGAATCAGCCACATCACCACCGCCACAATCATCCTCACAGTCCGTTGATTCACAGAGTCCAACATCCATGGGTCCGCCATCAACTCCCCATAGCGCACACAATACTCACAATACCCATACTATGCTTACATCTCATACTCCCCATCCAATGCTCAGCAGCTATGTAGATGGTAGACATATAGATTATTCAATCTCAAACGCAAATATGCCGATTAATTTGCACGGTGTCAATTATAATTCCATGTGAGGACATTATTTTTCACATCATATGTACAAATAGACTTTTTTTTCCGACCGACTAATTAATTAACTGTCTGTGTGGTTTTTTAGTTGAAAAAAAAGAAAAAAAAACATCTTTTACCGCTGAGTTTGTAGGAAATATATTGTTGAACAAATAAAAAAAAAGTAAAAATACACACACATAATCGAAGTAAAAAGAATGTATAAAAATAGTAACAATCATTCCAATATTATGTAAATATCGGTTTTTCATCTTTCACGATGAAACAGATTGATATCTTTTATTCTGGATTTTCCAAATTCCTCTCTTTCTATTTTTGAACTTATTTTACGTTATTTATGATTACAAAAAAAAAATAACTGCATCGGAACAAACAAAAATGTCTTTCATTCACTATAATCTATCTATATATATATATATATATATATATATATATATGGAATGATTTTTATTAGTAATAATGTCATTGTCTACCAGCAATTAACCATTCATAGTATGAGTATTTACACACTATCATTAAATGCTTTTAAAAATATACATACAAACATATATCCTTGATACTCTACTATGTAATTATGTATATGGAAGAAAAAAAAACAATATCGCTAGTTACTTTTGATTTAATCGTTAATATATCCGAATACCTCCGAACAAATAAAATGATACTGCTGACATTACTTATATACACAAATTAAAAATGATATCAATATAAAAATCAAGAGGTATTATTCGGAAATAATTGAGGTCGATCGTTTTTGCTAATGTCATTACTAAATTCAATTAGCTATAACAATTGCGTACATATAAATAGTAATGCAAATTGATAAAAAATAAGTCAGCCAATTGTCTTTAAGTAATGATGACAATAATAATCATCGTTAGTTGCATTTTGTTTTTTTTTTATTTTATTATTTTTTTTTTTTTCGTTGGTTTAAACATCATTATTTATTAATTGTAACGCAGTTCATATTTAATAAAATCATAAGATCGTCCATGTATTTGTATATTATGTAGTGTAATAAGCGGTCCTCTCTCAATACATTTCTTCGAAAATATATTATTGTTTGAGTTATTACTTGCAAGACGTGACACCATCAGCAGGTAAGTGTGTAATTATAAGGAGAAACCAAACAGTGGATTCCGCCACTCATGATTTTGCAAAATAATTTTGGAACTGTTGTGGGCCTGCTTCAACAAAAATAATTGACAGACTTGGCTTAAGAGAAAAATAGTTGTTATTTCAAATTCGCACAAACTTAAAACGTGACAGTTAATCATGTTGTATCAGCGTAATTGAATTTTTTTCAGTTGCTTATCATGGTAGACAAGTGGAGGGAAAGCGTGGTCGATTATTACTGATGCGACAGCCACGCGTAAAGAAAGAATCTGAGCCTGGTCATCCATCACCAGATAGTGAGCCTGGATCACCGCATATAATATCAGCGTCGTCATCATCATCAACAACATCGTCGTTGTCAACCCATCCCGTTACGCCAACATTAAATTTTCCCTCAACGTCACAATATTGGCAAGAAAATGAACCGCCATCAACGACTAACCAAACTTTATTAACAGTAACCACATGCCCGAATTTATTGACTGTCCCACAACCAACTTATTTGGTAAAACAACATTCACATCCTTTGTTACCAAGTCAACAACAGAGTGCATCGGGTAATTACTGGGTGCAACGACAACATTCTAATCCGGAATTTCCTGGAAGATCTACGAGTCCGGTAGATGCAATTCCACTTATTAAAATTGAAGAAGGTCAAGCAGAATCCAATAGAGCAGCTAAAGACGGAGTAAGCAATTCAAGTAGTGGTTTGAGAATAATACCAGCGGAATTATTGAGGAGTTCTTCAACGCCACAGGTAAATTTATTTATTAATTGATATTAAAGAAAGTAAATAAATGAAAGACGAGAAAGCCAATAGAGACTTTTATGACTAAAGTTTCGATTTATTTATTGAATTTATTTGATAGCTCGGATCTACATCCGAAAGCCGAAGTTTTAGAGAGGGCGGTAGTGATCAACGTTTGGGTCATTGTCCGGTTCAACGACCAGGTCCGGCATTGGGATGCAATCATTGTTGGAATACAGTTGACGCTCATGGTCGTACATTGCGGCGAAAAACTAAGTATCACTGTCCTGAATGCCAGATTAATTTATGTATAGTCCCGTGTTTTCAAGAATTTCATGAACGTCAACGCGAAAGTTCGACCACTGTTAAAACATTACCAAAAACTAGCTCAATCTGAAGGGGGAAAAATATTTTTCTCGCCATAATAAATCTATTAAATAAGCAACAATTCTATATAGCATATCATATTTATCACTCAAATCAAATAAACAATGAAAGTTTTCGAGACATACATGATTTATTGATGTATGTATACTTCTCTATTATATACTTCAGTTTATTCACAATAATTTTAGATAATTATTTTTACATATCAATATAATAGATACTTTTGAACGAATGTATTTATACACATATTTATTCATATTTTTGTTTTTGTACCGAGTAATGTTTGTCAGTATCACAAATTGGAAAGGCTCATGAGTGATTGGTGTTGTTGGATATTATATAATTAATTATCGACGTAAAAATTGACAAAACCCGTTCGTTTTTTGTTTTCCAAAATATGATAGTGAAGGAATTTGGCAATCCATTAACTTCCTTTTTTTTTCTCCAGCATTATCAGGAAATTAATTTTATTGTAAAATGTAATAAAGTTATGACAAGAGACTCATTGAAAATATTCAATAAGAAACGAAGAATTGATGAAACATTAAAAATTGTTTCGCGACATAAAGTATATTTCTTGTACGGCACATGTATTTGCGAATAAATGAAATATCAATATAACAAATGGAAAGGAAATACATATTGTTTTTGATTCGCAACTGAATATAAACACTTCATTTCACAGCATATATATAAATTTGTACGTAACATTGAATTGTATTGTAATTTGTTGATGATTAACGAAGAAGTTAATTGAAATTTTAACATATAATTGCATTCAACACTTCTACAAAATATTTATGAGAATTGTCATTATGAATAGACAACGATTAAACGTCCGGTATTTTACTATTTGAATAATGGAAAAAAGATATTCCCTGGTCAATTTTTAGATACATTCAATTCCAGAAATATATACATATTTTTATTTTCTCAGTGATCTAAGATACGAAGGTTACCCGATACGATTTTATTTTCTAAAATTGTTCCCGATGGTAAATCGATACGATCACCATGATTTGCAATTATAATCACTGTTCCTCTGAGTGAAACATCGCGACCGAACGTTACATCACCGGATACAGTCAAGTGATCGAGTTCCAACAGATCAGGAATATTGGCAAATCTTCGCAAGAATTCTTCAACCTGAAATAGTAGCATTTAAAAAATATTTATTATCGAATCACAATCGTAATACCATTGAACGTTATGTTGCACTGAACTTATATTCGTTCAATTTACCTTGGAAAAGTGATTATCACCCAATTTTATAAGTGGTGTTACCGGAAACATTCTCCTCGAACTCATTAACAATGATCCATTTCGCAGGTCATACAAATTACTTTTAACAAGCATCAAATCAGATGTTTTCTTCACTGGTAAAAATCGACTGCGTGGCACATGAATACCTATCATAAATAAATGTAGAAATTATCGTATCAGTATACTTATTCAAACGAATATGAATAGACGAATAAATACATACCTATACTTCGTTCAAATGATTTCATTGCCGCACCAACAGCAGTTTCCAATTGTATAATATTTATTCCACTCGGTGAAACTTTAGGATTTAAAATAATTTCCATATCAAGTGTTTCTTCAGTCAAAATACGTTGAATAGCTGTTTGATGAAATGAAAGAAATCAAATTTATAAGTAATAAAATTGAAAGTTGTAAATTATGTGTTTTCAGTGATTTATTGTGAATTATATAAAGATACTGTTTTCTTACCACTCAATTTTGCCCACAAATTATTGGTATTAAAAAACTTGAACGTTTTTACAGATTTAAATTCATCCACACGTTCCTTTGGAACTTGAGCAATTTCTAATAGACGCAATTTCCCCTCATATTGTATCAATGTACCACCCTAAAAAATAATTCCATTTGTTTATTAATTGATTTTATCAATTCGTATTTTCAATGTGAATTTTAAAGTTATTCATACATACTTTAACATCAGCTTTAGTTTTATCCGTAACCTCCATGATGAATTCATGTGATATTCCACCAGTTGGCTCAAAGAGTAATTTTAAAATTTTATTATCCACTGTTGCTCCTAAATTATCAATATTGGAGATAAAACAGTATTCACGGCCCTAAATAAAAAGACAATGTGAATTTATATATCGCTAAACTTATCAAGCTGTTGTCATTTATACTGTTCAATGTTTCTTTTTGTCATACCTCTTTCACGAACTCTTCCAACAATCCGGATCGTTGGAAGCTACGATAAAAGTCACCGTGTCCCGGCGGATACCATCTACAATGTACAAAACAAAAAAATATATCGTGTACTAATCATTAACTAGAAAAAAAAACTCTAATATAAATTATTCATCTTACGACTCTATATCTTCGTCGACATCGCAATTTTTCGCAACAGGTAGTAATGACTCGCGATTAATACGCGGAAAACAACTTTGATTAAATGTTTTGACGACAACATTTATTCCTTTATATTTTCGAATAATCCGTTGTGTATCATCATCAGTATTGAATGAATTCATCAACACCAACGGCACAGTAACATTGTAAGCTTTGTTTAAATGCTAAAATGTATAAATTATCGAATAAATAACTAAAATACTATACATAATTATATATAAGCCATATGTAATAGAAAAATAATTACTTCAATTTGCTGAACAGTAAGATCTAAAAATGTTAGATCATTACGAACAGTAATAGAGGATTTAGGACCATGACATCCCATACTCGTTCCCAAGCCTCCATTCAATTTTACCACTATCAATCTATTCAACATGCTACGAATCTCTTCATAACTTGGCTCCATCAACGAATCATAATCCCGAATCTAAAAAAAAAATTGAACGAATATAAAACTTCAATGAATAATCTTTCATATTTAAAATCAAACGGAAATAAAATACAAGTATTTTACTCACTGCATCTGGTGGCAGTTTTTCAATCTGTTCCCACACAACTGACGGTCCCTGATCCTGTAGGAACCTTTGAAATAATTTAGTAAATCCATTGAATTCCTGATTGAATCGAGCGCGTAAATGTGGTGGAGCTGTTGCTTCAAGTCTATCTAATTCGGATTGCATTTCGATTTCAGCATCACGTTTCGTTCTTTCACGAAAAGCTTGAGTGTCGGATGGCTGACGAGCGTGGCCACGCGACTAAAAGTATGAAATATAATATAAACACTCTTGTTTAACTACATATGATAGCTAAAAAAAATATTAAGATTAAGCGCTGACATGTCCGAACGCCCATGTTGTCAAAGACTATACAAGAACCTGCTGAATAGATAATCCCCATTTATATAGACAACTGACATCACTTATTATTATTGTGATAGAATGAGTCAAGGCCTTTGGAATATTACAACGATAACTGCGCATCACTTATATTCTATGACACAAGGATTACAAGATATAAGAGAAACATTTTTTCCTGTGGTCTTTGAACGTTCGGAAATAATTGTTTACGACTTTGATTGTGATAATCATTTGAAATACTTCCATCATTATTTTGCTCTTTCATTATATGATAGTCAGTAATGAGACATATAAAAGACAAAAAAAATTATAAATCTAATACTCATTAACTTACCCGAAGTAAATAATCCATCTGTAAAATCTCGTTGACTCAATTAAAATTGGAAATGAATTGAGAGATGAACGTGTGAAGGGGGACTAAACTTCTGAATGGTTGTAAATATTATGAGACCCTACAGATCTTATTTTAGATTGAATATTCCAGTTTAAACATACTACTCGTGAGTGGAGCTGTTATCGCCACGATATCACTATGGGCAAAGGCCAATCGCCTTCAAAAATTCTTCAACTAACATGTCTCATAATATTCCAGTAAATTCTATTACAAAGTACGTCAACAAAAATTTTTAACAGTTTCTAATGGACACAATTGTTCACGTCATAAGTTTTAATTATATATAGCATCGTTACTTCGTTTTTCTATCCTACCATTTTAGTGTAAAAATAGGTATTTAATTCACTAAAAAAAAAAAAAACATGACACGTGTTCATACGAGCCACTCACACATTAATTTACTGCAGAATCTAAGATTACATAATCCCAATGATGTGGCAAAATGATATATATATATATGAATATGTCTATGTAATCAAAAATGGTTAAGATATTTAGTAATTGCGTCTAATATAACTAATCACGTGAAGTTGCCAAGGCCAAAATGATATGATAATAAAAAATCATTTCCTGACAAAGAGATGAGAGATTTCATTTGTTTCATAAATTCGTTTTGCAGTCATGACAGTTATATGACCTTTGTATTCATGTCAATTGTCAATCTTGACGTAAAATCATGTTTGTTTCTTATTATTTATTTTATTGTGATAACGATAATATATATAAGAGGTTAACTTTCATGCACAGTCATATTTCAAGTTTCTTACTGTGGAGATTTTTGTGTGTATTGTCCATGTGAGAAATATGTGAGAAAGAAAAATATTATTAAATATGAAACTACAATTAAATCAATTTATTAATTATTTGTAATACAATTTTACCTTTCTATCGTCAACAGACAACATTGTTCGTAAATGTATCTTTTAAGCACAGAAATTATATGAATACTTCTGACTAAGTGTTCGTACGCTTTCTCCTCTAAAATGTTTTGAAGGTCAAGCAGGCGATCGAGCCGATATACAAAAGCAATAGGATATCAATAAAATTTGTAGACGTGCGTTTATGTTACAATTTATTCATTTATTAATAGAAACAAATGCAAATATATACATATAGGAGATTAAAACAATTTCATGACGACTGTTTTGTGTTTACTACGGGGCAAGAGAGTTTTTTTAAAAGGACGCATGCGCCATTCGTAACATGTTATCGTATATATGTAATAAGTGATAAATAAATCGAGACATTTCATATAAATCATAATTGTCATTGAATTGTAATTATATATTTAAGATGTTTAGTATGGAAATCGTTTGAATATTATTACAATACTCATATGACAACATATGATGAATATTATGATACATTAATGATACAATTGAAAAGTGGAATAATATAAATATCTACATATACATATGTTAATATATTCAAGTGTTAAATGCTACTCATTTTCATGATGTGAGATATTTTCGTCCATATATTTGTGCTTTCTTCTCGAATCCAACGGAAATTATTGGGGAATTTATTGTGTAGAATGGATTCATTGAATACTGGAATGGAAAAATAAAATTCATACGTTAAATTATAATGGAAAACAGTTTTATCTTTATATATTTCATGTTGGTATTTGAAATCTATCGTACCTTGATGTATGTTTCATACATTTCATTGAAAAAATTCTTGATACCGTCCTCATTTTTTGTATCATGCACCATAAGAAATTTTATTTGTGTCGCTGTAACAAAAGCACTCACGAACCATTGATTAAACTTATCAATGATTTTCAAATGCATATTTGGTGTTTTCCATTTGTGTTCATCAACCAAGTCAAGCGCAGCATGTGCGATAAATTGATTCAAATGGGCATTATCTTCTTTCTATAAGAGGGGAAAAAATACAATGCTTCAGATATATCTAGTTTAAATATTATTTAAATATATGCATAATTTTTTACACAATAATTACCTTTGAATCTTTAGTTGAACTAGTAAATTCAATCTCGAACAGTGGATTATCTACATTACCTACAATAACAAAGTAATAATTTGCAGACATGACGATTGATGTGTGGATAATGATGAATAATTGTATGAACAATTATAATGCAATTATTTCAAGATCAATTATCGTTTCTTGACAACATGTTTGTGAGACGAGTAGTTATTGATAACTTTACGTGGTATTATAAGCGATAAAATTGGAAACTGTCGCATATAGTAAATGTCAATGAATAACAACAGTCTACCATTTTCTTTTGCGGCGCTTTTGACGGACAATTCAGAACTAACTGAATATCGCGCGCACGCCATATGTTGCTTTTCTTTTGTGCGGTTATGTTTGAACGAACATATCAAGGGTACCGTGAGATTTATGAAAACAAATCTCACCATCGTATACATTTGATATTGTATCAAATTCCACTCATCCAATTAGACATTCATGAATATATTGACATGTGATAAAGTATAAGTACAAATTAATTTTTTTCCATAAAAGATTGCTCTATGATATCAGACAGATCTCCATGAAGTTTGTCATTTGTGAATCACATGAAGTCAGCATGTTTACACCATTCATATATACTTTATTGAATATATACTGTGTGCGTTTCTTTTTGTCGGAATAAACAGAATAAACGATTGTTGATTTGATGAACAAAAGCATTTTTGAAAATTAACATTACCAAATGCCGTCAAAGTGTAAATTCCAAGAAGGTAGTATATAACAATATTTCTATTAAAAAATTATCAGCTATCACACCATACGATTATCAATATATTATGTTATACGATACGTTTGCAGGTGAAAAAGTACTGTGTTTCCATGGACCACTAATTTACGAGGCAAAATGTTTGAAAGCATCAATCACAAAGGAAAAACAAATTAAATACCTCATACATTATGCGGGTTGGAATAAAAAGTGAGGCAGTATTACGATACGAATAATGTGATTGTATTTGTTACATGCTGTATATGATTAACACCATCATCAATGATTATTTTTCTCTTAACATTCAGTTGGGATGAATGGGTACCCGAGAGTCGTGTGTTAAAATATAACGAAACAAATGTTCAAAAACAAAAGGAAGTCCAGCGTGCCCACGCAGCTCAACAGTCATCGCAAAAAGGAAAAAAAGGAACATCGGTATTGAAAGCACAGGGACGTAAGAGTGAGAGCGGAAAGGAAAAAGAATCGGAGAGTCGAGCGAGTACACCAGTTCCTAATAATGATAAAATTGTTGGTCGAACAAATAAAGCGAGTAGTGGTTCAGTTACACCGTCCTCTCATGACTCGTCTTCTGATGCACCACGAAAGAAACGCAGGTAATACGAAACACTCATTATATTAATTTTTTGTATAACCAACAGAAAGAATATACCGATTTATATTGCTATTGTTATTGAATACAAATAGTCGTATGGATCCATCAGTTGAATCCGAGGAACAGTTTTTGACAAAAGTCGAAGTGAAAGTGAAAATTCCGGATGAATTAAAACCTTGGCTAGTCGACGATTGGGATGCAATTAGTCGGCAACGGAAATTAGTTATATTGCCAGCCAGGCATACAATTGACCAAATTTTAGATGACTATGTGAGATTCAAGACATCGAGCAAGACTAATACACCTAATAAGTACAATCATTTTATTTCTGCAGTTGCACAATTTATTTTCCACAGTTGCAGTCATATTAATGTTTGTTTTCCGTTTTATTTCTCTGATTGCACGTAGAGAGAGCGCAGTTTTAGAAGTGACAAAAGGCCTACGTGAATACTTTAATGTCATGTTAGGAACACAATTATTATACAGATGGGAACGGCCACAATACAGTGAAATTATGGCGGAAAAACCAAATACATCACCATGTCAAATCTATGGACCAATTCATTTATTACGTTTGTTTGGTGAGCATTTCGTTAAATTAAATGATGAATATTTTATTGTTATTGATTTTTGATTGCAGTGAAATTGGGTAGCATGTTGTCGTATACGCCATTGGATGAGAGAAGTATTCAATTATTACTAGCGCACATTCATGATTTTTTGAGATATCTACATAAAAACAGCAGTGATTTATATAGCCTTCAAGACTATGGTGCAGCGCCACCCGAATATCACCGTAAATGCGGATGAAGCCGAGGTGATTTTCTTCTTTTTCATTTTTTCGTTTTTTCCATTCATTTACATTCACAGAATAACAAATAATAGCATTTATTTTTTATTCTTTTTTTTTCCAATCGATTCATAAAATTCATTTCATTTTGAAAAAAAAATTGCATATAAGTCATGTACTTTTTTTTTGTCGTGATTGTAATAGTTCAGATTATTTATCAATAATCCTGTGTGTATTTATGAGTGTATAGATACCGACGAAATCACAATTGCGTGCGTTCATATGTGTTTTTATCGTGACGGGTTCAATCATTCATGATTAGATATAAAAGCGATTGAAGATTATATGACTTGATCTTGAGAAAATAAATAAAATTCAAGAATTTAATTTCTGTAACTGGTGTTTATGTATAAATTTGATTCAAAATAATCTCATTTAATCATGTACTCATATACGTTAAAATAAAAGATAATGAAATAATCGAGTAAATGGATTTTTTTTTTTTTTTCGGTAATTTATTATAAAAATTAATCAACCAAACACTGTTATAGAACATTAAAATATTTATTTGATACAATTATACGTACAATTAACTTTCAACAACACTGCCATGATCTTCATCTTCAAATATCAGCAAAAAATAACATTATTTAATTTTTGATTTCCTTCATTTAAATATTCATTTTTATTTTATTCATCAAATTTATTGATAGCAATTTAGTTTAGTGGCGGAAATTCTGCAGTAAATATATATGTAATCAGTAATCACATATACAGAGGTTGAAATAATTATTATGTATTAGATTAGTCATATCATATTAATTGTTTGAACTTTGATATATACTATTGGCATTTGGCAATCGAATGCCAACGTCTCGTCATAAACATAAACTTAACGTTATATCGACAAAAGAATTTCAATATTTCTTTTTATTTCCAACATAATCTCCATTCAATTCATCATCAACACTAAATATCCGACTGCAAATTGCAACCATGCATCATAATCGAATAATTTGAGTAGATATACATAAATATATACATAGATATAATATAGTATTATTCAAAATTATGAAATATTCTCTGATGGAGAAAAATTGTGCGCAATATAATGGCATGACCTCAAACAATCTGTCAATCAGTTTCTCTCCCATATTCAAATGCGGAAATAAAAAATAAAAATCCATATACATATATAATCATAGGTTTAACATCTCTATCCAAATTACATAGTTACTCCTCTACTCAATAGATTATCCATACTTAGTATATATTCTACGAACGGAATTATTTACCATCCATTTTATATGCATAATATATCATTTGATTTAATTCTGCTGAATATTTCAAGCGTTTAAATTGAATTCAGGTCCACTTTTCTACTTGATAAATGCAAAAAAATAGAAGACCTCTCTTTCTCATTCATTCCCCTCGGTTTTTTATTCATTCAGGATACAAGTGCGAATCAACGCATCGGTAACTGAGTACGGATCGCAGTTACTGCTTGGTCGTCTGTCCTCAAGATATCCCTTTTTAGCTTCAGCGACGCCACGCGGAATGCGAATACTGGCTTTTCTGCTTGCAACGCCGGCACTAAAATCATGAATGCTACTCGTTTCACATATCCCAGTCAACCTACGTTCATTATCTTTTCCTCCACGTGGATCATAAGCTTGAATATGACGTTGATGTTTTTTGCTCAATTTGTCAATAGCTCGTTGAATTTCAACAATACCATTATCGGCGCGCATTGATTTTGTTGAGAAATTGGTATGAGCACCAGCGCCATTCCATGAACCATCAACGGGTTTAGGGTCAAGTGTTACGATAACACCAAACTCTTCTGCGATACGATGCAGCAAAAATCGCGCAATCCATAGGTCATCGGCAGCACTAATACCAACACACGGGCCAACTTGAAATTCCCATTGTGATGGCATTACTTCGGCATTGGTACCAGCCAATTTAACACCTGCGTAAAGACAGGCGCGATAATGCGCTTCAACTATCTCACGGCCAATAACTTTATCAGCACCAACACCGCAATAATACGGACCCTGCGGACCAGGAAAACCATTCTTTGGCCATCCTAATGGTCTTTTATCAAAATCCAGAAGTGTATACTCTTGTTCAATGCCAAACCATGGCTCTTCGTTCTTCGCTGTTTCCATTGCTTGATTGGCTTTTTGTCGTTTATTTGAAGCAGTTGGTGTTTTATCACTATTATACGTTTCGCAAAGTACGAGTTTGTTGTTTCCCTGACGAATTGGATCACGATAAATAGCAACTGGATAGAGAAAAATATCGCTGTTTTCTCCGTCAGCTTGGTATGTAGAACTACCATCGTACGTCCACTCTGGAAGATCTGAAACAATATTAACAATAATAATAATATTTTGAAAATAAATTAATTACAGGTTTATTATAATAACGATTATGATAAATGACATGTGTACTTGATGAAAAAGTTTTATTTACCGGACGGATGTTTCGGTATAAAGTCAAGAGTTCTAGTTTTTGATCGTAATCCTTCGCCTGTCCCATCAATCCAAATGTATTTGGCTTGAATTGTATTGTCTGGTTGTGGCAGCTCTAAATACTTGTTTAGCAATGTTTTGTTTAACGCCGCATTTGGCGAATCTTTCAGTATTGTCCTCGACATCGTAGTGCTGAAATTGGAAAAAGTATTTTTTTTTATTAAAGATGTGTGCAATTATTACGGGTTGAATATCGATTGTTTACGATGAAAGTGGTAATACATTCTTATCGATTAATTATTCCTATCCGGTGTCGATCGAACTAATAAACAACCCAGTTACATTGAGAACGTAAATAACAGTGAATTACTAATGCTCTGTTGAGTCGAAAATTTTATTTTTGTTTTTTTATTCTCATTAACGACTGGAAAAATACTGGCATGACTGTAGATTGTTCAGCACGTGCATCAAGCATGTCACGAAAAAATAAAGAGAAGATAATTTTTGACAATACAAAAAATAATATTAAATTTATCAAGATAAATCAACGAAAATGATTGAATGTTGTTAATAATAATAAATACACTTGATGAGTAGACAGTGAATAATGGCAAAATTTTTTGGCATCACATACCACTCCTTCACAAGAATGGAATTAATTACGTATCAGATAGCGAGGAGTGTGGGTCTTATAAATATATGCAAAAATAACGGAATGAGAGGAAAAAAAAAATTGCGATAGCGAATGCTTCATCAGCAAATGCGTCATTAAATAAATGATTAGAAAGTAAATGAAGATAGTAATAATTATCAGTGATATTGGATGTAGAAAGTAAAAATAAAACAAACCGTAAATATTTTATGTAGGTCATATATATTTTGGTCGTTCAAGTGGATTTTAAATAAATTCCATTTTCAAAATATCCATACATATTCTCTTAGCAACAAGTATGAGTACTTTATTCATTTTAAATCAAGCAGCCATAATAAAAATTCATTAAAACATTGGTGACATCAGTAAATTGTTGAGAAAATGTTTTTTTTTTTTTTTTTTTTTTTTCATTGTATATCGAAGAAATCGATATCAAACTATTGCCACTAATTAATACGCAATTCAAATGGAAAATATACGGATTGGTATAAATGTTACGGATATCTACAGCTAAATTACATTTGTAACCACCATGACTTCGTGCATGATCAATTAATTAACTCTTATACGTCTGTGGCTTCCATCGAAAAATTTACCTCAATGAAAAAATATTTCCATTAATTCATCTAAACACTAACTGTCTAACTCTATTTATATTCATACCACCATATTGAACATATTACTATCATGAAATTGATACGTTCAAAGTCAACCATGAGATATAAAATAGTTTAAGGCCCTATATCTATTATTCGTAAATATATATAGAAGTAATATGATATTTCTTATGTGGATATTTGGAGATAGCTCCAATGCGTACGAAATTCTCTCCTATGATATTATATTGCATCGAATTGCCCTTAATAGACTGATTAGATACGTTAACATCCAGAAGTAGATGATGATAGAGCATGATAGGTAATAGTTATGCATGATTAAGTATTTAAGTGCACTAATGTCTCTGCATTATAATGTTTATTGAGGACAAAATATACACGATTAACAGACGTAAATGTATTTTTAATATATATTTGATATATAGTGATACGTGGCGGTTATATACTTTAATTTGTCATTGAGCAATGAATGATAATTGTGCTCAAATGTTTTCAGTGATATGTATTATCAAGGTATTTCTTGAAAATTTATTCATTTTTATTTTCTATTTTTTTTTTTTAAAGATGATTATGTTGATGTTATCGTCATTATTTCGAAACTTACCAACCAAACTGCCTCCCTAAACACATCCATAATTGTTCGTGTTTCGATCTGGTGGATGATGTAATGCTTGCTTCACATACTTTCAATAATATTCTAAAACCCATTTTAATTCACCGTACATAAACGTATAGTTCAAGAGAGAACGAGCTCAACTGGAGCTTGATTCAAGATTTTTGTTACTTCCAATGTGCTGAATAATTGAAATTAATTTCATACACATTAAAATCTCCTTGATAAGTATTAATTGTACCTGGAAATATTTTGCTACGTTCTGATTACTTTTACTACTCGTCACAATATAGGGTCACGAGAAAAACCTTCATTTGACTTCGACCATTTATCCCCACTTCTATTCCAAGTTTAACGGCGCCTTTCCAAATAAGATTGGAAATAAAATAATGAAATGGGAAAACCAGATATTGTTATCGCGTCACAACCATCTTATACAATTGGAGAAATGTAGTTGAAAAAAACAACTTTATAATAGAACATTATATTAAATGTAAACACGAGATATGGTTTTATTGAAACATTAAATTAAATATGAATTTTTTTTAGGTGCCACGTGATAATATGTCATGGATGGAATATATTGCATGTGCACAAGCGCACACAATCAACCACGGCCATCAAAAAAACCTCAATATATCTGATTGTTGCTCTTCTAGGCATATTCAACATTCAACGGTCTTGTTTCATTGTCCACCAATCATAAGAAACATGTTCACGTCATGAAATATATGAACGATAATATGAAGGTATATAAGTAGTAGTTGTTCGAGTGTCGTCACAAACGTCAGCTGTGATAACTCTCTCTGATCTCGTCTCTGCTCCATTTTCCATATTCAATCGTTTCTCAAAGGTTGTTGTCATCCTTTCTCCCATCTGTAAGTTTGTCTCTTCATCAACAAAAAGCTACTTCACCATCTGTGCTCACATCCTCCTTAATATATGTATATATATATATATATAAAGAAAGACAATGGTGTCTATGTTTATAATTGATATATCATGAGTTTGGAGCCGCTTGAACTTCGGACGCGTCTCAGTGCATTTATATCAATATAAAATCATACAAATGGAAAAAAAAATAAGAAAGGAATTTATTATCCATACAAAATAATGAATGTTTCATGAGAATTATTATTTTATTCTCAATCGACACCGAAATTACACTTTGTTTCAGTGATAAAATAAAAATATTTATAAAAATGTTTTATTTGAAGTGCATGAGATTAGAAATAATCAGCACATTTTTGTTTTATAGACAACTGTTTGAATGATATGAAATAGTTTACATACGTTTCATAAATAATTCGAAAGATATTATGTTTAAAATGTGACTGTATACATTACCAAGCAATAACAAAATCTTTCGAAATTTTGATTGCCATTCGTTTCGTTTGCTTTATAAATTGTCAATGAGATTTTATAGTAAATCCATTTATAATGTGACAATGAATATCATTGTGAAATGATACTAAAATTTAAATTTGCTGCATATAAAAGTAATAAATTTTTTTATTTTTTCAATAACGTATAAAAATAAATTGTGGATATTTTACATGTAACCACTATGATACACTATAGCAATTATTTATATTTTTTAAATAATACATCAGTGATAATTTTTTTTTCATTATTCTTTCAAGGCAAGTAATACTATTTTTCCAAAGTACCTGTATATATATATCTCCATTTACTATAGTATCCGTGACATTGAAGTACATTCTTGTACGCGGTAGCACCTGTGGAAGTTTCTCCGCGACATAAACATATTTATTTTTTTGTTTTGTACGTGTATTGTATGTATACAGTGCGCCTAGTATATAATTTCTATTGGCTGAGGTCAGGGAAGTACTGCAAGGTGTTCTCTTCAATACGCACTCATAATGAATAACATAAAAATACCCTCATGAATATAAAACAAAAGTATCGCAACAGTAAATGCGTTAATGCGACAAAATTATTTAATTTTATTTATACTTTGTTTTGCCACTTTGTATGCAACATTCATTGCTTTTAACTATGAGTTTGCACAAGTCATTTTGCAATTCATATATAATACTCTTTGTGTTGCCACTATCTTTTGTGATTTCAAAATTTGTATTTTCCACAGCAGACAACTTTTCAACGAATGTACTCTACACATAAAGTATATAAACGTATATATATTGAACTAATGAAGTTCATTCACTTCTTGAAATGAAAATTGGCTTTGATAGGTCGACAATTGTCGAATAAAATTTCAAATTATTCACATTCAAATGAGATTGATGGTTGCATATATTCTTAATACTAATGTAAAATACATTTGTCAGTGCATTATGTTTATTTTGAGAAAGAACTATTAATAGGCGCTGTTGATTGGGCCAAAAAATAGTGCAAAAACACCGCTAAGAATATCACAAAACAAAGGACACAACTAAAAACAATTAACGTGCATATACGACTTGTATTTTTTTTTGATCTCTAATAATTATTTGTCACTTTTAAATTTGATATACTATCTACACTGTCCAAGTATAAAAATATCTTCCTTATCACTGTATGATGAAAAGCAGTAAAAAATCGCAATGTATGCGAAATATTTGAAATTGAAATAAATTGAAAGTAGTAGTGAATGATTTATACGAATTATAAATGAAGAAAGAAAGAATAAATAGCTTACCAATATTTTATTCACGATACCAGTAGATGCTACGAGTTTGTGTTGATGGATCCAAGTGAATATATGAAGAGAGCCCAAAGACGATGATTACGATCGTCTGGATAACTTGTCACTGATAACACGATGCGCACAACTGAGGCTCCTACCTTCCAGCGTCATTTATGTAGCAATGTAGCGCGTCGCGAAAGCATTGCCCTCACCGCACACTCCACCAACCTTGATTCCTAGCTATTAGCTGCCATGACATAACGAAATGATTAAACATGAACCACCGATCACGATATATCAATACAACTATTATTGTGGTTGTATGCTATATATTTGTCTTTGTTCAAAATTTATCCTTGTTTAGTGTACACAAAAATCCAATCATCACCAAATACTGCAGTTTGTAGCTTTATTATGCGCTTTCTGTCTCGTACTTTTACATGGATGCCTAAATTGGCCCGATAAACAGTCTTATATGCGACATGCACGCTGTGCATGCACACGCCGGCTGATTCATCGTGTTTTATTTGACTTTTTCGTCTTTCTCGTTGGGTTAAATAAACACAAACATAATGGAGAACACTTTTTCGCTATCTTTCAACTCACTTGTCAGTCTTGAAAACTGTCAGCGGCAAGATATCATTTCATTTGCTGTTTCATATTCGGTTTAGTTTATTTTACTCTTTATTTTATTTATTTATTTTTTTTTGTTTTGACATTTATATCAATTTGTTATGTGCCATGTTAGACAAAAGATTATTGAGACACGAAGACTTTGTCTTATATAACGTATAGAGTAGAAACGCATCGAGTGCACATGCATACATATATACATATATGTATATATTTAGAAATTAAATGGAATTGGATAGTCAGAGTACCATTGTTAAAACGCAACGGTGACCAATTTATGAGAAGACACACAAAATAATTGGAACGTCCGTATTTTATTTATTTATTACTTTTTGTTGTTTTTTTTTCTTTCTTTTTCAGCGTTATTGACAAACATACCGGATTACGACTGACCATGAATACTAAAAAAAATTATTTGCATGCAAGATGTGAGCAATTTTGCGGGATCCAACCTTGAATGTATGTGCTCCAATGATGCGATAGCCATGTTCAACGTATTAAATTGACAGAATTTAAACGGTCTCACGCTGATGATGATGACGATGATGATAATCATTATCATCACCCCAACAGATGTGACGGCATCCGTCTCCTTACTCCCTTCCGCAAATTGCGATTCAATTGATGTGACCAGAATATTGCGTGTCGGAAGTTACTCAGTACGGGAAAACTCTTGGTAATTTAATACTACTTCTGTTTATATGCAGCTCCACTTGGCTAGTACATACGTAAACATCAGTGTTAATTATACTAATACGCGTTAAAACGAGAAATATGTAGCAATAAAATTGTCTTCAATTAATCAATCCGGTCTATTATTCAATTCATTATTCTCTCTCCCTCTTTCTGTTTATGCGATTTGTCGTCAAATATCTTGTTGATCGATATTATTTGGAGATGAAAATACTTAAATATAAGAATAATACGTTACTGGAATACACCGATAAATTTAATGGTAATAAATATAAAGAATTAGTCCACCTTTGAACATGGATGATTGAGCCTCATCATTGAGTGACTGTTCACGTAAAATGGGCATTGCGTGACGTTTAAACAGTGAATGCGGTTTGGTATAATCAAAGTAATTCATAATTGTTTACCACTTTAAGGCCATTATTATGATTAACGTCAGTTAAATTGTAAATAAAAAATGTTATATATAACCTTGTTTTTTCACAGATATAATATCTGTATGTAATACTTATTTTCGTTTACGTATTGAGATACTTGGGGAAATTGAACGATCGTCCAATGTTAACAAAATTTATTGTAATTTATTCACACAACATACCAAATGAATGCTTTAATAATTTATTTCATTTCTCCCAAGGTCTCTCAATTCGCACATTTTCCCATTCATCAAGGTTGATCTGAAATTTACAAATAATAATAATAATAATAATAAACATTATATAATTATACATAAAGTGAAGTGGTCCAAAAAATGATCGTATATTACACTACCTCTTTAAGTTTTTCATGTTCCGCCTCTATTGTTATGTCGTCGAGTTTCTTCAAATCATATCCTTCATCAATCGCCTTTATTCGAAATGATTCCGTGTTCCTGTATATATATCTATACATAATGAAGAAATAATATTTTATTTGGCATATATTGATATTTTTTTTTATTAACGGGAAGCATTAATATAATTTGCAATAATTACCGTAACTGTGTGACCTCCCTCAATCCAAACGAAGCAGAAATACAAAATAATAAAAATGGTAGTCCGTATCTTAATGATTTCTTCCTTTTGTATTGATCAAAGCGTTTTTTTACGTCTATTAGTCGCATTTTTATTTTATTGATCAATTAGAAAATCTGAAAATTAATATAAAACATCTGTGTACTAATAATTATTATGGAATAGTTATTAGAACTATGGCGGTATATTAATTGATTTCAAACTCATGGTTACCAACTGGGCAAACGAAAACGATCGTCAGTCGATTCCAATATTTTTTGGTGGAAATTCGCATTTAAAATGATTGTTAAAACAATTATTGAAAATAATTGGAATGGAAAATATTAATTTTATAACAGTTAACAAATTAGTTCACAGTGATGTTTTTAATTTTCATATTAAATACGTATTAACTATCGATAAATCCTCAAGGTTTGTCCATGTTGATTGTAACACTCAATATATTCATATATGCGATAAAGAAATGTATTAAGACGATATTAATAAAAAAATAATGATTTCGGTAGTTTTGTACAAAAAAAAAATATTATGTTGAACAATTATTGTACATGCCAGAAGAAGAGATAAAATACCATGGCCACTAATAATAATATGTAGATAACGAACGTAGTATAGAAGTTTCTGAACGCACACGTTTGTTAGCGTATGTATGTAGGCGCCGGTATGACGGTAAAGAAGAAAAAAGTATTGGGTTTCTCATTGGCTGAATCATAAATGGATCCGGATGTTTTGCGGAACGAGAAGACGTGAACACTGTCGTTGTCCTCCACAACTCCATCTGTGAGATACAACACACAATGGATTGCTCAATATTCGTCGTCTACTGTGAGCTTCTGTGAGAGATGGAGCTAGCCCGTGAATTATAAGAAATTTTAGTGGAAAAAAGGTACGCTTGACCATTGAGAAATAAATCGGAGTTGATTTCTATACCCGGCTCAAGTTGAAAATGTAATAATTATTGCATTTTTATATGTGATTATATTTTCAATAATAGTTCTACTGTAAAGTCTCAAATAACGCATTACGTGGCCTAATTGCTTGCGACTCCATTTCTGTTAATTTCATATTTTTACGTTTAAATATCTCACAATTTAGGTTAAAACATTAGTACATCATGAGATAGTTATAGGAATGACATTCAACACATAATAATGTATTAATTGGTAACAATACTGCATTATCTCATCGGTTACTGTGTTGAATAGCCAATTTTCACCAATAAATCATCACAAATTACATCCATTACATACATTAAAAGAGTATATGATAAAATTGTATGTTTCACTTATTACAGATCATCAACAATGCAGTCAATCACGAGTCAATCCAAACAACATGCAGCTCCAGGATTGAAACAAGTAAAAGTGGACAATTGGGGAACATTTTTTCTCCAAAGGCTCCAACAACTCTACGCTGATGAAGAACTTCTTGACTTAACCATCAAATTTCCAACCAGTGATATCACTGTTCAAGTGAGTATCCTCAAAAAATCCATCCACGGGTTATAAAATCAAATTGAATTTTATCCTTTTTAAATACAACAATAAATCCTTATTATTTATTAGGCCCATCGATTAGTAATTACAACATGTACCGATTACTTTACACAATTGGAGAGGAAACAAAAAGAAAAAGCTGAGAAGTTTGATGGGATTTTGATTATGCCTACCGATATGCCTTACGAATGCGTTAAATCCATTATAAGGTTATAAGAATAACACATAATTATCACAAATGATAAATGAAAAGAAAAAATAACCAAATAATTTTTGTCAATCTAATTATTGTACTGTATATTGTTTTTCAGTTTTATGTACACAGGACAATTAGATTATTGGACATCAGAGCAAAATGCTCTTTATCGTACGGCACAAAAAATGAATATGACCGTTTTGACAAAATTACTAGATGCACAATTCAACTCAAATAATGTTCAAAGCACGTCCACTTCAACTAATGATAAATCAATTGCAATGACAAAATCACAAAGTCCGGCAAAGAAATCATCGCCGAATCAAACGATGCCCACCACACCTTTACCTGGCAGAAAGTGAGAAGCTAAACGTTTACTATTAGTAATTATTAATAATTCAATTTTAATTATTAATCATTGGAAATAATATTTTAACAGACTGCCAATTTGGAGGAGAAAATTAGAGAATTATTCCTCACCAATGAATTCGGATTCGGGATCGTACTACGGACACAGACAGACAAATGTGACATCTGGTCCATCACGATTCGATTTACCGGAGGTTGAGGATATTGCGCTTGGTGTATTTTCATCGTTCGATGACATTACATACAATACGAAACCAATTGTTCAAGCAACTGGACATTCAACTGGTACAAGTGGTAGTGGTGGTGGCAGTAGTGGTGATCGATTTACAGACCATTCATCATCAGGTGGTGATGGTCCAACTCGAAATTATACAACTGAAGATGATGAGGATGAGACACATGATGGGAATAATAAACATTGGGACAATTCCGATGATGATTGGACAGGACCAAAATCAATTTTACGACCGCAAGACGTTCAACCATCGCCATCAAAGCGCGTTCGTTTTGAACTTGAAGAAAAAGAAAATATGGAAAAAAGCAAAAATACATGTTCACAAAATTCTGCAGAATCAATAAACAATCATGCAAAAATAATTCGCGAAGTATTGAAAAAGTATCCGCATTTGGTAAAGAATAATAAGAATATACGATTGAAAATAATGCAAAAAGAATCAAAAACATCGGAGCATGCGTCAGGAAAAACAAAAGTGTCGTATGTTGTTTTAAAATCGGATCATTTGATGTCTCCCAATACAGAAGAGGAAAATAAAAAAGATACCATTACAGCGGCAGATGGCGCTGAACAAGGACCATGGAAATGCCATAAATGTGACTTGGATGATGAATATCTCAATTATTATATGTACCGACGACACATGCAAGATGTACATGACGAAAAATTTGATCCACGTGTTTGTGAACATTGCGGTTACAAAGCAACAAAGCGCAATATTCTTATGTATCATTTGTATACTAAACACAATGTTCCTCCACCGAAAAGTATGTCATTCCCCAAGTGTCATGCATGCAATTACGTTGCACTATCTGAAACACTTCTTGTACGTCATCAAATCAATCATGATCATCGTCCAATATCGTCGCGATCACATTCAACAAATGAAGTGAATTGTGTCCAATGTGGATTGACATTCAAAGATGTGAATGAATTGGCGAGTCATGAGATAAATACTGGCCATGGATCGTCAGTAAATGGAAAGGAAAAAGGTCTACGTTGTCCTCACTGTCACAAAGTATTTGTGAGATCGACCAATTTACAAGTGCATATTGATTGTGCGCACAAAGATCTGCGGGAACCCGAACTGCCAATTATATCAATACCACTGGAACCTTCATCGGAGGCAGAAGCACTCAGTCATGTTGCCAGTGGTATTGCCGCATCTCTCAGTGTCGGTGATACAATTATTCCTGATCAAGAAGACATTCATACAACCGACACAAATTATATTGTAAATGAAATGGATATAGGTCATATTTCACAGAATGAAACTTACAATGGCCATAATATGGAGGGACAACCGATGATAATGCTCATTGATAATGATAGTTATCATCACCATCATCAGCAGCAACAACCACAGCAGCAGCAGCCGGACATTGTCCCACCAAATCAACCGCAACAATTGGAAATATCGAGCGATGAACAATTGGTAATGCAAGGAACAGATGAGGGAATGATTGTTTATATACATGGCAGTGAAGATCAATCGAGTCGCCAAACTTATGAGGCTTATCATGAGGAAGCGACGCAAGAAACAGAAGAAATTGTGGAGGAAGTTGTTGAAGAAGTTGAGGAGGAAGTATTAGAGGACGAGTCCGATCAGGGGACACCAAATAATGCAGGGGACGCTGGTGCCAATGAAAATGTTGAAGAGGTTATTCAATATGTGGAGGAAGAAACGGAAATAGTTGAATATGATGAAGAGCACAGTCAAAATGGCAATGATAATCAAGAGTCAGCAGAGTCAATGATGATTATAGAGGAGGAGCATGTTGAGAGGGATGTGGCTCCTGCGGGCAATGCAAATGGTAAAGAAAAGAGATCGCAACGTTTGGCTGATGAATGGGATGATGAAGAAGACAGTATGGAAATGGCGGAATCGTGAATTGAATGATGCGGTTTTTCTTTTTTTTTTTTCTTTATTTGTTTCTTTCTTTTTTTTTTTCGGTGTAAGAAGAATGACAAATGTTGGACCCCATTATAAAATGTTATCATAATGTAAAACATATGATTGAATATGGAATATTTGTTCGCAGCACATATATTCTTAAATAATTTCATTACACATGTACGGTAACAGCTGTAAGCAATATGCACCCAGCAATATTCTCTGCTGTCTACTCACTGTCTGTTGTCCTAGTTCATTATTTTTTTTTTCCTGATTGATCATAGACGTAAAACTTTATTGATGTTCATTCGACCAATAGATTTATTATTGCACTGCGAATATCATGAATATTCTATAGAATTATATAATTTATCAGATATACTTTTTTCTATCTCGGAATTAATATAGTCCACTCTTTTTTTTTTTGTTCATATTAATTACTCACGAATGTTAGCATTTGTTTTAACAAGTAAAATATTATTTTCCTCTAATTGTATTCGGTTCGGTTTTATGTATTGACTCATCGAAGTAAAAAAATAAAGAATTAATAAGGGGCAAAAAAAAAATTATCGAGACTAATGCTTTAAACTTTTTCTTTTTTTTTTCAATACATCCTTTGGAAGTAAGTTTGAGAAATAAAAAATGTTTAATATTATGTTGTATTCATGGAAAATTATTAGAAATGTAATCTATGTACTCATATGGTATAATTACTTCTTAGTCACGTTTTTCTAATTCCAAACAATGTCTTGTATGAAAAAAAAATTTATTATTTTATATACTTTGATTATGTTTTAATTGACATAATTTTAATCCGGGGAGGGGGGGGTATAAAGAAATTTATCATATAATTATTTCTATCTTTTATCAGAAGTTGTGGCAGTAGATATCACGTAAATAAACACAATTTAATAGTACAAGTTTTATAATTAACTATAGATATATTTCAAAATCAGTTAATAAATGACGAAGACTTTATATATGCGGTGAGTGTATAACTACTTTCTCTCCTTATTTCACTGATATCACTCATGAAAGAGCAGCACACATAGTTCTATAATTGACATATCTTATCAATTATACATATACAAATCAGCCTTTATTCATGTGGCCTTTCGTTAACGTTTACAATGAGCACAAGAGAATTTATTAATAAACCCAGTAGAAAATGAACATTGGAGCACATCAATAGAGAAAAAAAATAAAAATAAAAATAATAATGATGCATTAGATTGATTAAAAGATTTCCTTGAGAATTTCCAGAATTTTCTTATGATTAACATTTGGTTGTGTTGATAAAACGATTGCTGCGACTCATCGGGAATACGTATTGATCCTCCTGCGAGTTGCATTTTGTATTTGTTTTTGTCATATTTTTGTTTATCGTTTGGCAATGTATATTATTGTAATTGGTTAATTAATTATTATAAAACATAAAAAAAAGAGGCTAATAACAAAAAAAAACTAGCTGGTATACCTGAAACAAGTTGATTCAACTCATCATGTGGAATGGAGTGAATAAATAGTCACACAAACAATCCTGATTTAAATCCTGTTTAGTACTCTTAATTGATTAGTCTACGCAAACTAAGAGGGAGTTATCATTTGGTAACGTAAGTCACTTGAATCTGTACAATAATTGGAAATTAAGTATTTTCTTATCTGACGAAATAAAAAGAAGAAAAAGAAGAAGGAGAAACAATACAAAATGTCTTCTATATAATTTTTAGCAAGAAGATAATTTTTAGGTACTGGTTACCCCTTTTCGCGCAACAAGTAAATTCAATACTGGATGCTTCCTAATATACCCAACAGCTTTTTTATGTGTTACCATCGTGAAATCATAGCCATTACACTGCAGTATTTTGTCGTGCATTCTCAATCCACTTTTTGCAGCTGGTGAACCTTCGTGCACTTCAGTTACATATATACCCTACAAACAAATTGCAATTGTATTTATCTTGGTTTTTCGTTTTTTTTATTTTTATTATTAAACATTATTGTATTAAATGGTCTATATGTATTTGAGATAAATAAAAAATAAAAATTCGGTACATTATCAGTGTAGCCTTGCGGACTCTTTCGAAAATCCTGATCGATTCCACCGCCGATTTTGAAGCCACACTTCATGACTTCCTCGCCATTGGCTATAATTTCCGTTTCCTTGTGTAATGTTATAGGTATCTGTAATATATCAATTGTCAAAATTAAATTATAAAAATGCGGAAAGTGATAGTACACAATTAATACTGCAAGTGATTAATAGAATAATAAAAAAAAATACGTGATGAGAAAAATCACAATTGTAGAAGATATAAAATTGAAATTTATTGCAAAGTTGCCGAATGGTAAATATAATAAATTCAATTATGTTTACTTACACTCAGGCACTCCATTGCAGTGCCTGCTTGGTGTTGAAAAGCCATTTTTGCACACATCTTGAATTAATTTTTATGTTTCACTATTGTCTTGATATAATTATTAACCGACAAATATTATCGTGGAATAGTTTTATTGTGGTAGTTTATATTCAAAATTTGAAACGATATATCACTGATTATGATATGTGTATTTAGACGAGGTTATCTCCACATTTTACTACAACAATTTGACATTTAATAAATATTTATGAATATCATGAATCACAGTGAAATGAAGTTCGTAGCCGAATGAAGGTGGCTGCATTTCAAACTATATGACGAACATATATATGTATAATTTTTTTTTCTATTTAACTTCTACGCATGCGCTGAATTTATCCACCCACATTATTTTCTTGACTTTTATTGTATTTGTGTGAGCGCCACTTTTTTTTACAGATTCGACTTGAGCATATGTATTCAATGTGTTTTCGTCAAGTCTCCAGTCACTTCAACTGAATTTTAACCAATGTGAAATTAATGTTTTCTTCAATTTTCACTGATATTTCCATAAAAACTACTCAAAGAATATTAAAAACTGCATAATATATAAATTAGCATTCAGTTTATTAAAATAGAAATCTTCAGATATGGAGACGGCGTATAATGAACTTCTGGACGATCTCAGAGAAAAGTATTTGAAGGTTAGGAAGATGTTGGATGGGCCATCGAAACATCAGCCAGAGAATATAAATTGTGATATTAAGAATGAAGCTGTTGGTGTATTGAAAGAAATGCAGATAAAACTGGAAAATATGTTGAAGAGATTTTGCAATAATGAAATAGATATTAAATCAATGTTAGGAATTGTATTATTAAATATTGGTATTATATTAATTGACAATGAAGAGTTAAAAGACGCTGAAGATAATTTAACGCAATGTGTTGACGTAGTGGGCAATCATCAATATGAACCTTCATGCATTTTAGTTGCTCTTAGTGCTTATCATCAATTAGGAATAATATGGTTTCAATGGACTGAATTTGAAAAAGCTATGGAAGTCTTTGAGAAATGTCATGTGACGTATGAATACATTCATAAAAATAAAGAATGTATTGCCAAGGAGCCAATAGGAATGTCCAAAATGTTTGGCATAGCAGATAGCGGTGAGCCAAGTGCAAATCATGTTCTAGAACAATTGCACACATTGACATTATATTATAAAGCACAGATATATGGGGCTTTGAAGGATCATGAGAATGCGGCACTTTATTGTCATATGACACTGGAACGACAGTTGGAATCCGATGATTTGGATCCCATTGATTGGGCACTAAATGCTGCAACATTGTCACAATTATATATGGAGCGTAATAATTTTACTAAAGCACGACATGATTTGGCAGCGGCGTCTCATATTCTTAAGATGCATGAGAAAACATTGATAGAAGACACCAGTGAAAATGATGAAGTGAAAGCTGCAAAATGGGAACAATTTCGTCATAGAAATGCTGATGTCGCGCGATGCTGGGCTAAATATGGAATAATTCTTTTAAGTATGTCACGTGATCGACTTCATGATCTCGCTGATAAAATTGATAATGAAAAATCATCGACTGCAAATATTAGCGATAGCAGCCAGTTGAAAGGCAATGATATGTTGTTTAAAAAATTGGAAAACGATATAAAACCAATTGCCGAACAAATAACTGATAAATATCTATTAGATTTTAATGATGCAAAGCAAGTATTTCTCAATGTACAGAAATGGTTGAATGAAGCTAAAAAATATTATGCTTTGGAGACTCATGCATCAGATTACGTTCATATTGTTCAGGATATATCGCAGTCCTATAAATATTTATCATTTTTTGAGGATGATGAAAATCGTCAGGCTAAAATGCACAAACGCCGAATTGATATTCTTGAGCAGGTGATTACAGAATTAAATCCACAGTATTATCAATCGGAATGTCGACAAATGTGGATCGAACTTGCTGAAACATTTTCGGCAATATTGGAAATTAAATTGGATAAATTGCGTGCAACTGACGACCGACCTACACCACATGCTTTAACAAAAATAAATCAACTTAGTAGATCATCAATTAAATATTACCAACGTTTTTTAGACTCGTTCAAGACGAATGAATCAGCGCCAGTTGTACGTGAATTTTCAGATGAAATGGTGCGCCCTGCGCTCTTGGCATATTTTCATATTGGAACACTGTATAATAAATTAATAACCCCCGATAAAAATACACAAATAGAAAACATCAAGAATAGTATCAATGCATACAACTTTTTTGTTGAATATTGCGACCAACATGCTGAGGCAGCAACAATTATGAAAGTAGAATTGAATTTATGCAGAGATTTTGCAAAATTATTACCGCTAAAGTTAAGTAAATTACAGCAAATTGTATCGGCGCCATAAAAAAAAAAAAAGAAAAGTTCCCGTTTCTGTTTTTTTTATCATTTTACACTAGTATTTAACATTGTGAGCTTGCTAAATATATTTTTTATTCGCACACAATATCGTGACATAATTTTAGTTTCCCAAAACTTCCTTCTTCCTCGTTTTCACAATTATTAATAACTTTTATTTTTTTTTTCATTTTCTTTTTCGTGTTTTTGTAAAAAAAAGTAATGAATAAGCAGAACGTATGATAAATATTCTGTTTGATGAAAGTAAATATGGATAATTGTCATAAAGAAAAAATAAACGATGTGTACTGTCTATTCGTATCACAGAGTTGTTGTAATTTTCACGTTTCCATTGCTTCCATCGGTGCATCATTCATTGGCGTTGCTTCAATCATTGGTGCATCAGTTGGTGATACCATTGGTACTTCATCAATAGGCTGTTTTTTCACGTTGCTATAGAGTTTTTTCAACGTCTCATAATGCTTCGCATCCTGAAATGAGTGAAATTTAAATTTAGGAAAAATTGCCGTCATGATAAAACAAAATATGCATAATGTCACTCAATCAAATTACTTTTTCATGAACAGATGGTCGAATTTTATCAAAAGCACTGTCAATATGTCGCATATAAACTTCTGTAAGTCCCGATTCATTTGCCATAGATTCTTTCAGTGCTTCGATAGCAGACTCGCGCACCAAAGCGGCCAAATCTGCGCCAGTGAATCCATCGCATTTATTGCTGTTTGCTACAGCTCCAAAGTCAACATCGGGAGCGAATTTAGGTCTAGTTCCATTCTTTAAATAAAAACGAAGAATAATTATTGAAATATTAATTGTCAATCGTTATGAAAGTTTGTTTTCTGAAAAAAAAAGTATTAAAATTCGTACGTTACCTTTGTCAAAGCTTTTAATATATCAAGTCTATCAAGCGCCGTTGGAAGACCAATATATAGTATTTTATCGAATCGACCCGGTCTCAATACAGCTGGATCGATGATGTCAGGTCGATTAGTTGCTGCCATCAAATAAACTCCTTTTCTTCCTTCAATGCCATCCATTTCCGTGAGGACTTGATTGACAACACGCGATGTCGCTGAATTATCACCTTCTGTACGTTTTGGACACAGTGCATCAAGTTCATCGAAGAAAATAACACAGGGTGCTGAATTTCTGGCCCTAACAAAGCATTGTCTAACTGCTTTTTCACTTTCACCCACATACATATTTAATAATTCAGGTCCTTTAACGGAAATAAAATTTATTTCAGCTTCATTAGCTATTGCTTTTGCCAATAACGTTTTTCCACATCCCGGTGGACCGCACAACAATACACCAGTTGGTGTCGTTAAGCCGAAAGCTGCAAAATTTTCGGAATGTTTAACAGGTGCCAATATTGCCATTTGTAATTCTTCTCGGATTTGTTGAAGGGAGCCAATATTCTCCCATGTAACATCAGGTACTGTAGCAAAACCTTCACGTTTTGATGATGGCTGAACAACACGGAAAGCCACGTCAAAATCAACATTTTCAATGCGTAATTCGGTTAAATTTTCTGGCGGTAGTGGTATTTTATCGTGCAACAGCTTCAAAAGATCTGCCAAATCCTCAGATGGTGAGAGCAATTTTACATTAGTGTTTGGTTTAATAGCAACGCTATTTTCGCAAGAAGTAGCAATATTAGTTGCACTTGCACTACTTGGACTGAACCACAATTGTGTTTCGTTAGATGTTGACATTTCTTGTGATGTGCCACTTAAAATTGGCGGTGCGACATTATTTACTACAGTGGACGACACATCTTCTTTTGCCGTGTCATTAACCGATTGACTTTCCTTATCAGTTCCTGTTTCCATATCAGAAATTTCGGTTTCACTAATTTCTTTCTCGCTGTGTGCTACTGTTTCACAATTATCTCCAGTATTCAATTTATTGTCGTCATTTTGCTGCTGTCTCTTCTTACTTTGAAGAGATTTAAATACCCGATCAACTGCTGCGATAGCAGCTTCTGTAAGTAAAGCAACTAAATCCGCGCCAACGAATCCCGGACTTAATGACGCGATTCTCGACAAATCAACGTCTTTAGCGAGTGATAATTTTGCCGCATGTACTTCTAAAATACGTTTACGCGATTCCTTATCAGGAATACCCAATGATACCTCTCTATCGAATCGTCCGGCTCTTCTCAATGCTGGGTCCATTGCGTCTGGTCTATTGGTTGCACCTAATACTAATACTTTTTCACCATTTTCTTTGAAACTCAATTCATCAAGACACGATAATAATTGGGCGACCATTCGTCGTTCCATTTCTTTTTGCGCAGTTGCTCTGTGGGGTGCCATTGCATCAATCTCATCCAAAAATAATACACACGGCGCTGTTGCAACAGCTCTATCGAATAATTCTCTGATGCGAGATTCACTTTCACCAGAAACACCTCCGATAAGTTCGGGTGCCGCAACTTTTATAAGTGGCACCTCTAATTCACCGGCGATAGCGTGTGCCATTAAAGATTTACCGCATCCAGGTGGACCGTGAAGTAAAAATCCTCGTGGTGGCGAAATTCCCAACTGTTTAAATATCTCTGGATGTTTCATATGCACTAACAACCTACAGACATTTTCCAATACTTTGGTATTACCACCGATATCTGAAAATTTAATCTTTACATCCACACTTTTTACGTTTTCTTTCTTTTTTTTTTGAATTGCCGGCGAAGTATCGTCACCCGTTTTTTCTCTCGGTCTCTTTCTCGATTTTTCCACAGCAGATATTTTCGCTTGAGGAAAATCGACTGCCTAAAATGTATCATTTATGGTGTTATGACAAATTATATATTTAATTTATAAAATAAAATATAATACCTTTAGATTTTCCTCTTCATTCTTCATTGGCGTATCGCTCTTCGATAGTTTGGACATGAGACAAGCGTGAGAGCTCTTTTGTGTTGGTTTTGATGAATTTCCACTCATACCAATGGATGAAAGACTTTTTTCTGGCGCAATGTCCTCAATCCGTCCCGAATCATCATCGCTGCTAATATCAATGAGTTCTTTGTCACTAGAATTGCCATTTTGTTCATCCGCTGTTTTCTTATACATTTTCAGAAGTTCTTTGTTCAATGTATCATTTCCTGGCGTGTCTGACTGCAATTGAAATAAATATAATTGTAGTCCGTACAAACTGGGGCAATATTGTCCCAATACAATTCAATACACAATATGGTTTTAATCTCGTATAAAATAAACAAAACGAAAATACCTCAATCTCAACTTCATCGTCATAATCATCCTGACGTGATAATGAGTCAGATTTCTTTGAAAAACTTTCAGTTATCTCATCATATGCTCGCCGTACCAAAGCTCTGAATGGACCACGCTTTTTCGTCCGATAATCGCGATATTTTCTTTGCAAGCTATCAGCCATTTCATTCACGTCAATATATACTTTATCCTCATTTTCATATAAGTACTGGAAAATAAATGGAAACAAAAAAAAATAAAAAATACAACGTGCTATTGTATAATAACAGTTATGGAGTTTTCATTCGATCAAGTAAAACAATTGATAATTATGATTATTGGAGGTTAAATTGTTTGGTGGCTTACCATTTGCACACGCGAAATTATCAATGGATCGCGTTGTATACGCATTTGTTGCTCGTCAATTTGACTTTTTCCCATTGGCGACGTCATATCTTCATTACTCACTCCCTGTAGTGGAATAATATCAATAGAAGAATTCAATTTTCGCATTCTTTGCATATTATCAACAAAATTAATTTTACGATGCACTCAAAAATATTTATTCAGTTATTATTATATATGAATTTAAACAGATAATATTGGCTAATTGTATGAATGTTAAATTATTATTAAATGTATGTAGTAATAAAATATGTGTACACCATACGCAATTACCGGTAACATGAAACCACCGGCGATCTGATATAAGCGCAATATTATATTATTTCTTATAGGTATACTGCTTATGCACTTCAAAGAACAGAACCAACAGAACAAGGTGCGTGTGTATAAACTGTTGAGTGAGGAAAAGAACCAGTACGGCGTGTCTTACAGACTTACCGTAAAATTAGCGCCCTGAGTCTTGTCTGTGATTGGTCAAAATGTGAAATCGTAACAATTGAATGGTTTCCGGTCCGGATGTATTCACTTTTGTATTATAATAAATAATTTCGCGTTATAATTATTAATTATATTTGCTATATATATTTAAATATTAATTATTGTTGATACATAATATTTTTTGAATATTTTTCTAATTATTTCAAGTTCCATAGTTATATAGAATTTCAATTTAGAACTACTGTTGAGTTGCGTCGTTATCACTACGTGCTGGGTGATCCGCCATCGTTCTTTTCTTTCTGGCGACCATGGTACGTGTGTTATATTTCTCATTATATTGTTGAATTTTATCGAGTTAATGAATTTTCATTGATTTAATAAATTGAATAAAAATATTCACAGTTTATTGAGTTTTATATTGAATCATTAAATAAATCAAAGTTTATCATACTTTCATGTAATTCGTGATGATGTTGGAAAAACATGTCATGAGCACATGGCACCTTTTTGCCTACAATTAGCTATCTTTCACACAAGAATTATACCAGCAATTTCAAATTTCTCTTTGAAATTACTTCATTTTCCTCATGTTCATAATGTGTTCATATAATTTATTTATTGAAAGTTTGAATTATCTATAAATTTGTTTCATTGTTCATGAATATTGTGATACCTGAAAAGCGAGGTTAGGGAAGTGTAGGTTGAGGCGTCATCAATGTGTAAATCAGTTGTCCCATGTCTACATAAGGAGAAGAAAAAAACAAATTGTGAAATCTCTACTTCTGTATAGATATATAGATGTAGATCTCCACAAAATATTTATTATTCGATATTGTTAATTATATGTGTTTGTTTGTTGACTTTTATTTTTATTTATTTTAGCCATTTCAAAGGTTTGTGCAAACCGGCCGCGTGGCCTACGTGAGTGATGGCGACCACCAGGGTAAACTAGTTACTATTGTGGATGTCATCGATCAAAATAGGGTAAGAAATTTACAATAATTACATACCACATAATATTCCTATTGTTTATTAACGGATTGTTTGATTGCAATCGTTTCTCTTCTGTTTCTTTATGATGAACCTTATTCTTGATAGGAATTGCCGGCTGATACATAACTGATGCCAAATTTTTTTTATGATTCTGAACATATAACTCATTGCAGTATTATTAAATTTTTTTTTCCACAAATTGTTAATTCGTAGTCATTTGTTTTCAGGTTTTGATCGATGGTCCACAATCAAATGTTCCACGAGGTGCAATGAGGCTTAGCCAGCTTCATTTAACAAAATTTAACCTCAAATTCCCGCATACTGGTTCAACCAGAGTTGTGCGAAAAGCTTGGGATGCAGCCAAGCTTGATGAAAAATGGCAAGAAACAATGTGGGCAAGGAAGGTGGAGGCGAAAAAGAAGGTAATAAAAGCGATGATAATAATCATATATAATAAATTAAAAATGCAAATCAGTATTGATAAAAGAGAAATATTTGTAGTTTTTTCTGTGACAATATATCCAGATATTGATACTCCTTTTATATTACAGCGAGCGGCTTTGAGTGATTTTGATCGCTTTAAACTAAGGAAAGCGCGACAAATGCGCAATAAATTGCGTACAGAAGCTTTCTTCAGGTTAAAGAGAAATATCAAGAAAGCGAAAGCATCGAAAACAGTCAAAGCAACTAAGACCACAAAAAAAACTGTAAAAAAGTGAATAATTAACAACTTGAAATAAATGCCTTTGAAAATAAACAAAATTTGTGATGGGTTTGTTTCCTTATTCGTTCCAAATTGTGGACTTTACATTCTGAAATTTTATGATTAAGTTGTCTGATGTGAATTAAACTTTATACAGGAAAATATATATGTAAGTATTTGTTTATTAAGTTTACATATCTGTATACTTGTTATTTACGATAATACAGTAATTACATTATCGATTTAATAATAAAAAAAAATACCAATTGGAGAAAAAAAAATAAGTAAATCATTGAGATATTATGTTCACCGTAAATATGTTGAAAATTAGATAGGATTTCAGATATAAATCGAATTTGGAATAAGTTTGTACATCTAATATTCAAAAAAGAGAAAACTTGATTACAAAAGACTTTCGAAATAAATTTCGCGTGACTAATTGATATAATAAATGTTTGTTCGATACAAAATTGTTCATAATGGAATATTGAAAATAACAAAAAAAAATTATTATAAACTTAGCGGTATTTAAACTTTACGTATGAACCAATGGAATATCAAATCTCATAAAGCTATCAATTAAACTTCGTTCTTCAATAATTTCTTATCAAACATAAACTCTGCTAAAGAACCGTGTTGTAAGACCATTTTACCAAGAGTCGAAAGTTTTTCGGCGATCGCGCGCTCTCCCTTGTACTGTTCATCTAAGAAAGTAGCAATTAAATGATCCACCAACTGCAACAAATGGAAAATACAAGAAAAATTGTCATTATAGATATTAATATATTTTTCGTTCATGAAAAAAATTATTCTTACATGATAATCATTGAAACTATTTTCGGAATTCGGATCGGGTGATTCACAAATAGCAATTATGTTACGGATCTCACGTGTAACTTTAGTTTCCAATGTGAGAGCATCAGTGAGAGCTTGCATACCACTGGACCATGATCCATTCACATCCTATAATAATTGGTATATGAAAGAAGAATTGAATTATCCAAAGTTACATATGTGCACCGACCCTCTTCAATCATTCAACAAATTGGTAATTACATCGTAAATGGACAAACAAATTATTTTCCACTCTGTGTATAATGCCAACAATATCACAATCAAAAATTTTTTTATTGGTTTTAATGACTCAACCAACGACATTGAATAGATGACTTTAAAATAATCTTGCCATTGAAATAGTGATTCAAATACTTGCCATTGGGAATTTCAAAAGATGACTGACACCTTCAGTAAGTTGGCCACGCATCAATAAATATTTCAAGAATTCTATAGCATGTCCACGCTCCTCATTGGCATTATCAAAGAAGAGTTTACTGAATCCTGGACGATTGACGTTGTCTTGAGCAAAATAAGCGCCCTTATAACACAAAATAATGACCAAAGGAAATTACAAATGTTGCATTCATCTATATCAGTGGAAACAATAAAATAATTCACGGTTATTTTCAATTACCATTGCTGCATAAGTCATGGCAGCATGCATTTCAATTTTAACCTGGGCTTCCATGGCTTTTATACAAGGTTCCACCATGTCGCGCCATGGCACGTTGATATCTGATGGCCTCAATGAACCTATGAATTATAAATTGAAAATACTCAAATGCATACCGTAATCATGATACATCAACATAGTTATTACATTGTGTTAGAAAATAGTATTAAATGCAGTTTGTCAAGATAGTTGTGGACACTGAAGTGGACAAACATGATAACATTCAGCAACCTTTGGAATTTGTATCATCAGCAATGTACGCCCACTCATTCCATGAATAATAGCCTTGTGGTAAAATATCCACATGAGTTTTTCATCGCGTAGATGACTATTGATAATAATTGTAATTTCAACAATTAAATATATGATGAAATAATGTAATTGCAGATGGAATAAGATAATGACACCGCTATTGGATCACGTTAATATATATAAAATGATGAAATAATAAAACATGCAGATCTGCACGTACTGTCAATAATCTTATCAATCGATTTCCAGTTGTATTTCATGATAATTAATACTGTTATCAGTACTCACTGGTCAAATGCTATTCGATATAATACAGATACGAATCAGCAAATACTACGTGCCAGACAATCAGAACTTTTTTTCTCCTTCCCGATCTAATATAAATATATCGAATGATAAATTATTCGACGTGCTGTGGCATATGGAAATTCTTTTGTCACATTTTGCATCGCACAATATGAGATATAACTCGAAAAATTCCTATACCTATTTTCGTGGTATTCAATGTATTTGTTTGTTGTTTTGATAGCCTCTGAAAAATTCTAAGAATTTAAATTCAATGACGGATTAAGAATTTAATATTGTGAAATTGATGTTGTAGCGAAAATAGAGACGTTGTCATGCACGTGTCGATATAGCGATTGCGTTAGCAATGTATGTAGCTGTATATAGGTTGAATAAACATTTAGATACCGATTTTTATGTCTAGACTAACCTAACCTACAAGTGCATTGAGTTATAAAAATTATATCGTTGAATATAAAATATATTGAATGACATTTAATAATAATGCAATTATGCGCAGAATGTGCATAAGTAAACTGGTCATTGCAAAAATCCTTTGTATTGCATGAGGAAATGAATATATATATAATTACACTGACTCATGATGGGCAAATGAACTATAAATCGAACAACAATGAATAGTAACAAATGAATAATGACATTTTATTTTGTGAAAATTATTGAAGAATCCTTGTATGCTAATAAATTGATAAAAAATTAATGTCAATAAAAACATGAATATTAATTGTAAAAATACTTACATGTTAAATGATCACTGGCTGAGACATAAGTGCAAACCAATGCAAATAATAAAGCACAGAGAAGCTTCATGTTGAATCTCCAAATGAAAATGTTTGTTCAAACAATATTTAATAGTTTTGGCAAAATATGCAAAAGACTATTTCTCCTTTAAAAAGTACTTATATCGAAGCAACCTTTATACACACTGGTATAGAAGGTCGCATGCAGAAAATAATATATAGCAAAGATATATCAACGAAGAATGCTAATGAATGACTATTGGTTACTTGAAAACACAGTACGTATGATGATAGATCGCTTGTAAAGTAACATGAATCGTTTGAGCTCTTGATAATTCCGACGCACTTTCTTTTTTGCGCATGCGTTGACGAGCCAGTATGAGTAATGGTGTATGTTTGTGTGACCATCTCTCTTTCCAACAGTTCATTGTGAGCTCAACAATTTCATATTCACAGTTGAATAAAGCGTCGAGGCGAGAGTATTCACGCTTTTTCTCTATTGCGTTCGTTGATTAAACCAACTCTAGGCAAGTATATAAATAAAATTCCTCATGGGGTATATTCAATTATTTGATACCCTGTTAAAATATAATTTTTTTCGATACACAACATACACTCAGATATATACATATAAATTAATATTATTGCGCATTTATTATTCTGCCAATATAAAAGAATATTTTTGTGCACATTGACAAACTCAATACTGTTGTATTTCTTGATCTAGAATCGTCGAATGCTGTATTATGTAGTATTGTGTCTCTTTATCATTTCAAATGAGTCACAAGCATCATAATAGAAAAATTTATATTTCTCTGTTTATCTATAACATAACGATAAGCGTTTTCCGTGATTCAATACAACTGATTTTATACCATTTATCATTAATTATAATATAATTATTTATATGATTGCAGTGATCATGATGAAGCTTGGTGTATTATTTGGTATTTTGCTGATTAGCTCGTATGCAGCGGCTGAATTATGTTACAATGATGTAGAGGCTGCATGTAGTGCAGCACCACCACCTGGTATGCAAATATATTATACATTGATATACAATCCAACCTCTTTATTACTTTATCGACAATTATTCTATTTTTTTATTGCGAATATATTAATTGTAGATGGTGTGTTACTACCAAATTGCGATGCTAAATATGGAGGATTTGAATCATTGTTGGCTGATCTTCAGGCATTCACCAATGCCCAAATTGAAGCGAGTTTTGATTATTTACTCATGGCAACACATTTTGAAAATTTCGAGGCCAATCGTCCAGGATTCGCGGGATTGTATCGTAAATTGTCGGACAGATCATGGAGCAATGCGATTGATTTCATTAAATTTATCGCGAAGCGCGGTGGTAAAATGAACTTCAATCAGCCATCACGCATCAAGAGAAATGTAACATTTTTTCCTAATGAGCAGAATATTTTTAAAGTTTATATTTAACTCAATTAATATTTTTGTTATTTTATTTTGTTTCTTCTTGCAGACAAAAGATCGTCATTTAGAATTAACTGAATTGCCGAGTTTGGCCAGGGCTCTCGATATTGAAAAGAAATTGGCTGAAGAGGCATTCCGTATTCATACACAATCCCAACATCACGCCAAACACGACGGCTCAATTGCTCACTATTTGGAGGAAAAATACTTTGAACCACAGGCTGATATTGTGAGAGATCTTGCAGGATACACCACTGATATGAAATCATTGGTGTCTGATCGTGATGCGCCAATATCCGTTTTCTTCTTTGATGATTATTTGAAGAGCATTATCTAAGTTAACCATTACCTATACATATTTAGTATAGAGAGCAAAAGGCGTTCACATTTATTTCGATCAAACTTTATTATTTTTTACCTTTTTTTTTCTTTTTTCTTATAAATTACATTATATTTTTGTTTTTTTTCTTTTCCTTTTGCTCATTCTTCAATTTACCATGTATAAAATAAATAAAAGTATCCTATTGTTTATGAATTATATAAATGTCACTACTTTAAATTGATTATTAGATGTAAAAATGTTATGGTGTAAGGGTTGAATTGTGTGCACCTTACTAATGGGAGAGAATGTAATTGATTTTTTTGTCATTTATATGTTAGATACTGGTCATTTAAATTTATACATATACATATATCCCATATGTATTTTGCCATTTCACAATCCAATATGGCCGCCATCGTTGTCATCCACATTCCATAGTTGGAAAAAGTCCACTCCCCTCTGCCACTTTTATGTGTGCATGTGTATATACAATACACTGTATACGGTACTTATCTTCCAATGGTTCCGATTAAAAAAAAAGGTGTACCACAATTATTACAAGTCAAAATATCTTTCAAAATATTACAATAAAATCAATGAAATAGCAATTCTACAAGTGATTTACCATTAAGTATAATAAACAAATAAATTCCGGCTGATGTTATCTAATGGAATTAATTGGAGTGTTCTATAGTATATTATACATATATATTTCATAAAAGAGGTGAGTAATTTGACGTATACAATTCATAAAGACAGCTGTCAAAATTAATGGTTAATGATATGCACTCGTAAATTCACTATAATCAAATAGAATTTTTGATATATATATTTTTTTTATTGGCCCTTAACCCACTCAAGCTCATATTAAATATGATCATAGATTGATATGAGCAATTGAGAGAGAGAAAAAAAAATAATTTTGCAATATTCATTTGTAAATAAACCATATTTAACTTAACCTCATTATTAACCAATAGCTGAATAGCCAATGTTATATGAAACAATCTGTGTAAATAGAAAAAAAAAAATTATACCCACGCAGATATGACATGATACAGCGTGTAGCGAGTAAATCGCAATTATAACTCGTCTGTTTTAATGAAAAAGCTAAAAAAATTTTTATTTTAGGATAAATATACGAATAGATATTATCTATTTATCCATGAAATAATTGTCGCATATATATTTATATGTAAATATATATATATGACGATTGTGACACGTAATATGAGTCACAGGTGATGAGTATAAATTATATATCCAATCGGTCTGCATCATTGAATGTGACAGTTGGCTGTAATACAATCCTATTCTCAGCCTTGGAATTGGGTATTCAAAGTGAAACAGTGTTTGTTGAAGGTAAAGCCATATCAATCGACGAGCTGGCGCTGTTAGGAAAACTGGAAGAAGCGAACAGGTATCCACAAAATAGATTGCATTAATTATATTATAATGAAATTATTAATTGAAATGTTGAATTATTAATTGGATATGGGTTCTAGGCTTATTGAATCAGATGTGAAATCATGTAATTCATTGCAAAGTAGTGGGCACAGTAGAAAAAGTTCGGAAACATTCCAAACGCAATCGGCGTCGGGTAGCAGCGGTGATGATGATACCGCGGCCCGACGCCACACACCCACCGATGGTGAAGTTGATGTATGGAAACGATGGGGAAATATTGTCGCCGATTGGGAGAATTATTGGAGGAAACATAAAGACGTGATAAAGGAATTAGTGAAACAAGGAGTACCTCATCATTTTCGGTAAGCCAAATGGAAATGAAATAATAGCTAATTATTATTTACAAATAAAATAGAGCAATATTGGATTTGTGATTAAAATAAATGGTGTTATTTTCAGGGGTATTGTATGGCAATTGTTATGCGGTGCACACGATTCACCGGTTAAAAAACAATTTGCTGAGTATATTAAAGCGACATCGGCATTCGAGAGAATTATAAGACGAGACATAGCACGTACATATCCAGAGCATGAATTTTTTAAAGAGAAAGATGGACTTGGCCAAGAGAGTTTGTTTAATGTTATGAAAGCATACAGTTTACATGATCGTGAAGTTGGATATTGTCAAGGATCGGGTTTTATCGTTGGATTGCTCCTCATGCAGGTTTGTTTGGCACTATTGAATTATTAATATACGAAAAATGTCAATACAAAAGTCTGGTTTTATTTTTGTGGATTAATTTTTTGTGCAGCAAATGCCGGAGGAGGAGGCTTTCGCTGTATTGGTAGCTCTCATGCAGGAATATCGTTTGAGAGACATGTTTAAACCAAGTATGGCTGAATTAGGTGTGTGTATGTATCAATTAGAACACTTAGTAACAGACACCTATCCAGAATTGTCGGCTCACTTTACTACTCAAGGTTTTCACACTTCAATGTATGCGTCGTCATGGTTTCTTACGTTATTTACAACGGCATTAAGTTTACCATTAGCTTGTCGTATTTTTGATGTTTTTCTTATGGAAGGCATCGAGATAATATTTAAAGTTGCTTTGGCTATGTTGGAATTGGGTCGTGAAGATTTACTCAGTTTCGATATGGAGGGTATGTTGAAGGTATGGATTTTAAATATATATATTTTTTTGTTCAATTAATATATCGGAAAATTGGGAATTGTTCGACGATAATTAATTGTTTTTTTCATTTTCTTTGATAGTTCTTCCAAAAAGAATTGCCTGGTAGGGCGGAAAACAATCCCGATATTCTTATGAATTTGGCGTATGGAATGAAAATTAATCCGAAGCGTATGAAGAAATTGGAAAAAGATTATACGGTATTGAAAATGAAGGAGCAAGAGGAGATGGTTGAATTGCGACGACTGCGTGCTGAGAATCGCTTACTTCGACAGCGAACTGAATTGTTGGAGGCGGAATCAGCCGAGTTGGCTGATAGATTAGTTCGTGGACAAGTTTCACGTGCTGAGGAGGAGGAAACGGCATTTGTTGTGCAACGAGAATTGGCGGCATTGCGACATATACATTTGGAAACGAGTCATCAATTGGAGCAAGCTCATGAAGAATTGAGATCGCTGTCAATGCAATTGGAGGAAAATGTGTCGTCGAAGCAATCATCAATTGATGAAATTGTTTTGAAGCAGGAGGTGCTGTCACAAAAGGAGGAAATGGTTGAATGTTTACAGCAAGAATTGGTACGTGTGAGATTACATGAGGCAGAAAAAGATGCGACCATTCGAGATTTACGTGCGCGAATACAGGAATTGGAGCAAGATAAGAAAACGTTGCGTGAATCAACACCGGACAATTCCGTGGCGCACTTGCAAGAGGAATTGATAGCGGTGAAATTGCGAGAGGCCGAAGCAAATTTATCATTGAAAGATTTGCGACAACGCGTTGGAGAATTGAGTACTGCGTGGCAGCGTCATTTACAAGAGCATCGGTCAGCCCAATCCGCACCCGCTGCTGATTCAACACCAAAAAAATTATTATTTTGGGAAAATCGAGGCCACGATGTACAAAAATTGGAGGAGGATTTGATGTCAACGAGAGTACGAGAGATGGTTGTACTTAGTGAAGTAAAAGAATTGAGGTTAAAAGTAATGGAACTTGAAACACAAGTTCAGGTGGCGACAAATCAACTTCGTCGACAGGACGAGGGTGAAAAGCAATTACACGAAGATTTAGAAGTCACCAATGCTAAAGTTAAAGAGTTAACGAGTAAATTGCGTGAACAAATGCATAAGTATACTGATTTAGAGTCCAAAATGAAAGATGACACTATGATGGCACGCATAAGAGACGCTGAACATGCTCAACAAGTTGCTGAATTGACACAAAAAATATCTCTACTTGAATTGAAGGTAAAATTTTAATCAAAATCTTTTTGAGGTAATATTTATTGCGCTTATTATTCGTGTTATCTATCTATTATTTCTTTCTTTTTTTCGATATCTTTAGAATGAAGAGATGTACGCCGAGGGCGAATTGAGAAATAATTTAGATGATAGTGATCGTGTACGCGATTTGCAGGACAAAGTCGCTGAATTGAAAGCGGAGGTAAGAGCCTTGTTATCAGTTGGAAACTCCACAAGTGATTATTAGCTTTTGTCTTTTTTTTTTACCTAAACCGAAAAAAGAAATTGAGAAGATAAGAGCGTCGTAAGAATGCATCGCATTTGTTCGGTTCACATTTCATTTTAACAATATTGTGACAATTATGTTCTGAATTTATAGTTTCCTACACCAATAACCAGTCCAGAGACAGAGCCTTGGCGGTGGCTCGAGTAAGTTGATAAAATCCGTCTAATATCGAGTACGTGCAATTTTTTTTCGAAAGATGTCAATTATTCAATGGTTTTTTTTTATTTTTTGTGTACTTGACAATAGATTCTGTCTTGCCAGTAGTTACAGATTTGGGTATCATCCAAATTTTTTTGTCCACCCTTTTTTTTTTGCTATGTTGAAAAATTTTTATGAATTCAGAGTAGCATATATTGATTGCTATGAATACTACGTAAATTCACTGGTTTTCAATCTATATTTTGGTTTTCTCATGCTTTTTTATTTGTATGATGAATGTCAAGTGTTGTTGTAAAATTGTATTATGGTGATGAGCCCTGAACAGGTCAGACGCTAATTAAGATTTAAAAATTGTTGGAATTTTTCAGCATGTCATTGGATAATTATATACAAATATATATTTTCTATTCATTTATACAGAAATAAAACGTATTTGTTAAAATATAGCTGGTATACTAGAGCATGTTCATTTCGTATATCTTTTTAGTATCGATACCAATGAATTATGTTGGTTTTTTGTTTTGATTGAAGTTTTTTGTAATGAGAATGTAGTAAACCCATATGAGTGTGCGATTTTAGTTAATATTTCCATAGTATATGAGTGTTTAGAGTGTGATTGATGATAATAGAGCTTCCATTACAGTGCGATATGATAAATTATTTTGCAACAATACATACTTTTACGTTGCTGTAAACATTTCGAATGAATTTTTTGTGTCTCAGATCATGAGGTTGAAAAATATTAAATACCAATGGAGAAATTTAATGGAATAAACGTGTGGAAAAAAAAACTTCAACATAGATACTGACACTGAATTTAACGAGCGAAAACTCAAGATTTATATACAAGATCAAATTGACAAATACGAGTCTATATATGAATTCACCAAGGCTCTAGTATACCAAAATAGTTAGCATCGAAATTATGCAATTAGAATTATTTATATATGCATATTTCCATGTTAACTAATTACATAAAATAGAAATTAATAGTATGTGTATATGGCACAATACCAAGTATTGTATTATCATATCTAACTCTTCAGTGTATTGATTATAATTGAACGAAGTGATTTTAATGTCGACAAAGAAAAAAAAAAGGGAAAGCAAAACGGTAAAACAAAAACAATCTTGAAATTGATTTATGGAAAAAAAAAAGGAATTATTTCATTACAATTGAGCTGTTCCTATTTCATAAATGTATTTATACCGCCAATATTTCATTCTACTATAAAACAATACATTTTAATTTGATTATTCTTCTGTTTGATGAATTCGGAAAAGCATTGGATATCATTAACAATTTTTTATTATCTCAATTTGATGGCGGAGGGAGTGGGAGGGAGAGCTAAGCAATAGACGCAATGCATTTTTATAATAATCATTTATTTATAGAAGGAAATGATAAAAAAAAAATTATTATAATCTCTGCTATAGTAAAGATGATAGTATTGTATAATCTCGAAGATATGATTTTATAATTTTAGATCTATCTATTTACATTAAAGGCATGTGTATGAAATACAAAATACCGACAGCGCATGATATCATGTTATTTATTGATAAAATCATAATTATAGAAATTATTTCATGAATTATAGACAAAAAAAAAGATATTCCTATAAAGAAAAATATCCTAGAATTATGATATGAGAACAAAGATGTAAAATGTGTTTTGGCTTACGGCAGTTGTGTTCTTTTCTTCTTTTTTTTTTCTCTACCATCATCATTACCACCATTATTATTATTATTATTATTATCATCATCACAATATATAGTTAATGATTCGCCCATGATGTTCATGTCATGATTATTGCGTATGAGTATTTACTCTGTTGCGTACTTACACTCCAGTTCTAAATCTTGGATCTAGAACAAAAAATAGTATAATAATTTGTTTTTAATGTTTTTCCGCACTAAATTAATATAAAAAAAAAAAAAGAAAAAAAAATCTTATACAACATTGTTCATCAATGGAACGTAATAAAATGACAGCTTTTTCAAATGATATTATTTTACAATATATATTTTCATTACAATCATACCTCTTGCATTTTTTGCACTTCCTGCGACAGTAAATTGTCCAAAATCTCTTGGAATCGTTGACGCAATTTCAAATTTTCTATATTTGCAATTTCAGCCTCCTGTTGCTGTCGTCTTTGGCGTAATTCAGATAATTCATTATGAAGTGTGACTAAACGTGATTGCATTGAGCCTAGAAAATTTCAACGAAACATAAACAAAAAAAATACCACCATGAATTAAAATGAAAATGTATTAATTGGCTACCAACAATGGCTAACAATGAATCATTTTAACATTACCTTTCTGATCAATAATGGGCTGATTTTCCGAGTAATTATTTGGAATCATATATTCAGAATGGAAATCTTCTATTTTAGGTACTTTTGGTAAATTCTCATCTGCTATTCGATTATCCTGTTCATCAGTGCTTTCTGATGGGAACATATCTTTACTGAATTCAGTAAGTAATTCACTGCCTGTATTTGTATCTTGTCCAGAACGCTCCGAGTATCCAACTTGCATGGAATTCGAGTCCGATACACGACTATCAGCTGATAATCTGCTGTTATCATCCAATTCCATAACATTTATATTGGCTTCTTCATCATCATCTTCACTATCGCTAACGGGTTCTCCGAATATATCATGTTCGGCTATATAAATTCAATCAAGTATTTAATACTCATAAAAGATATAAAACTGAAATGTTAATAGTCGCATAATATCATTTATAAATAACCCACCAACGTCAACACTTTGAGATGATGATCCATTGGCTGCGTCTCTCTTGCCTTTTACAGTACCAGAGTTCGATATTTTACTCGGTTTCGTAATATCTTCATCTTCACATATTACTTCCCATTTAACATTAACAGCATCATTATCAACTCGAAGCAAACGTTTAACCTCCTTTTCAATTTCAGGCGCTTCAACATATTTTTTCTTTAATGTTTTACGAAAGCGTCTTCGACGAATATTTTTCGTTGGTGGTGTAACTCCATGAGGCCACAGAAACTTTCTATCAACCTTATTTGGATCTTTTTTCTTCTGTTTTACTGGAGATTCGTCATCAGTTGTATGATCATCTTCCTCTTTGCAAATTAATAACTGTACAATAAATATTTCTTATATTGTTTCTATTACACTGTTTCAATGTGAATGTTCTAATATATTGATACCTGACAAATATCTGCAGTTTTGTAGAAACTTTTGTTATCAATAGTTTTTAGCGCTTCGACTATTGTTGGTAGATCTACAATCTGAAATTGATAAATAAAAATACGATAAATAACTTATTGGTCTGGAATATTATAGAAATATTTAGCATACCTTTGTGTGCAGCAACCAATGATCAAGTCGTACATCACCGTATCTCATGTCATTTTCAATTTTTATCGACAGCCTGTCCTTCAATGGTGCACCCGATTGAAGAAGTTCTCTCAATACTTTAGCTGGTTCCTGGAATGTTCATAAAGTATTCTGACAAATGTGTATATATTCAATGAACAAACAATCTTGATAACCTTTGACACGATGAAATGTTTTATAATAAAATAAATAGTATAGATACCGGTGGAAGACGCATAATAATTTGACTCTCCAATTGCGCTGGTGGTTCACCGCGATTTTTATTCAAATCCGGATTAGGATGTCTGTGCATTATTCCAAAATAATTTGATACTTTTAATGTTAGGTTATGAATGATACAGTACTTTCGAGTAGCTTTGGCTTTTTTCCCTCACTCCAAATATAATATTGCCATATTAAGTATATACAACTATGAGACTATTTACTCGCGGTAGACTTGTTGACTGTGGTTAGTAAATTCTCATACAAGATTGGTTAACTTTAAAAAATAGTAATTGCAAGGGGAAACATGCCGAATATATCCGAAGCCAATTCATCAACTGGGACACTTATATATATATATATATATATATATAAATAATAAATACATATTGAACTCTTTATGCTAGTGGATATATTAGCAATATTGCACAGTAACATTTTGTTTTTTAAGGATGGCAACATTGTAAACCGATGTCGGCCTGAATATGACGCATTGAATCACGGATCCTTTGATTATAGGCCACAAGAGAGAGGCCAGCAGGCGTCGGACAAACCCCCGCAATAATTTAAAATGGCGGCCGTGGGGTGTGGCGCACGCGCATGCGTACACTCCCCAAATCAGAAAACGATTCAATATGTATGCATGTATACATGCATACATACACATTAAATGTATATATATATATATATGTATGTATGTGTGTGTTGAGTGAGATGCGTTGGTTCGTATAAGTGCGGATAGCGTTTCAAGCCTGAGTAATACACCGGCCGGCTAAGCACGCGACCCAGTATCTTGGCGACATTTCGTGGAGTATATCACTGGAAATTTTTTTCCCCCAATTGCATTTATATTGCATTTAATATATATTTTATTGTTGGAATATTGTATAAGCACTGAATTGACTAGTTTATAAACAAAGATAAGAAAAAAAGAAAATAAATAATAATGACGGTGGCAACAGAAGTGGAAAATAATACGACAGTAGGTGAGAAGGAAAATAAGGAGATGAAGGATATGAAAACGGCATTAAATGAAGAGACGCCGTCAGATAATAAGCAGCAAGGTGATGCTGATACCAAGGAATCCACTGAAAAAATTGAAAATGAAAAAAAAGAGGATGGTGGTGGTGGCGGTGGTGGTGTTGGTGGTGATGAGGCAGCAAATAAATCTGCAACAGTGCATAAAACAAATTATGAAAAGGATGTTGTGTATCTGTATCAATATTCACGTACACCAGTAATACCATCCATTTCGGCCTCTTGTCTCAAAGTTGAGACATGGTTGCGATTGAACGAGATCAAATATGAGGTATATACAAAAAACATATAAATAGCTAAATATTTATTAATTAAATGATGCGTAATTAATAATAATTCTTTCTTTCTTTCTTTACATGTATATGCATATATATATTTGTTTTCTTTTTTTTACAATTTTTTTATTAACAATTATTATTTCGTAGATAATAATAATTAATTTAAATTAGCATGGTCTTACATCGAATTTTACTAATCGCTAGCTCGAGTAGGACGCCATTCTTACATCTCACTACATTGGCATCTTTGTGGCACCGTCACCCTCATCTCATACTTATTATATTTGTATATATTTTCTTTAGAAAGCTTTTTATAGATTCTTATGGGGAAGTATGTATACATATGGCATTCCATAAGCCTGCTACAGTTGAGTCAGGCAATATATATACATATATATTTATATATATATATATATATAGACCCACATATATACATATACGAGCTTATTATATTTAAACGCTCGAGGATGGGTGCGGGTGCAGAACAAAGCCAACCATTCTATTCACAGTGATGAGTACGATAATATATATACACAAGGCATCCCAACATGTCATTCCAAACATAAATTTTGTTCTATACTTCAAAGACATAGGATATATAGGATATATCCTGTATTATTATAACATTCCTGCGAGCTTTCGTGACCTCGATATGAATGTGCGATCGTTGAATTGCCCACGGATATAGCTATAGATGTTATTTTGGAGCTGCAACAAGTGACTTGAATTGCATTTATTTATTTTCTTTTTAATTCGAAAATATTATTGATTTATTATTCATTGTGCATATTAGTTATTGATTGACAGTGGCGTTTTCTTTGAACATTCCTTATGTGTATTGCAAAGCGATTACAATTCCAATACCAAAATAGGTATTGTATAGAGCGGATGTTACATTACTAGGATCATTAAAGAGTCTGGCGTTTATTATGGCACGCCTTAACCAATTATTGTTTCGTGCAATTATTCAATAGAATGAAAATATGATACGTGCATGTGTCAATTTCGCTTGAATATATTTATATACCTACACACACGCGCATTTGCGCCGTAACAATTCAATATGTTCTATTGGAGTTGCAAAATTATTTGCAGTCAGTTTTCCATTCGGATTATTGATTGAATGCAAAGCAGTGGTGGCGATGGCGGTGGCGCAAAAAGAAAAATAAGCTAATGACCAATTACTTTAAATGCGAAACAGAAAAAGTATAGAAAGTCAATACGTGTGTATTTTTATGGTTAATGTTTTTTTCATTTATTCAATTTCTGGTGCAAAGTAGTGCATCGATTTATCGATATGAATGATAAAAATACGTATTCAGATGCATTGAAATACGCATTTTATGGATTATAATAAGATCGCTTCGTTGTTTTATTTTTTTTCTCTCATTTTTTTTTGTTCGTTCCCCTTTCCATCTTTGAATGAATGAGGCAGCTCATAGCGGTCGCGAAGTGGTGCCCCCACGATCAATACTAGCACGCAGTACAACGATAACAACTACGATGATGGCAACTCCAGAGCTGAGAGTGGCGGGGATGTTGCCAGGCAACGGAAGCTGTCTACCCGTGGGTTCATCGGCCTTCCTCAGTTTCTCTCTGGCTCTCATTTCTCTTGTCTCACAATATACATATAAATATATATGTATATATATATATAATACGAAAATAAAATACATTTATTTGTTCAATTGTAAAGCAACTTGAATTTATTCAACGTTTTGATTGTGGAAGAATGGAACGTTTACATTTAATTTATACTATTTATCACAATTGTTTCAAGGACTTTTAATTATAAATGACACAATAAAATTTTTTTCTTATATTTCTTTTCTGTTATGTATTTGAATTTCAGAATGTGGATCATAAAATGAAATTCCGTTCCAAGAAAGGTCAACTGCCATTTATTGAGATTGATGGAAATGAAATTGCGGATAGTACAATTATTATTCGTGAATTGAGTCAAAAATTTCGAAAAGAATTGGATGCCAATCTTACTTCTGAACAACGTACCATATCTCACGCAATGATCTCAATGATTGAAAACCATCTGGTGTGGGTGGTTGCTTGGTGGCGCGCCAAGAACACGGACTCTGTTCTAAAGGGATATCAAGTTAATTTGCAACACGCACTTGGTACACGCATACCGAATGGAATTCTCAATATCTTTTTCAAATTTACATATGGGAGAAAGGTAAAAATTTAATTAAAAAGTAGTGGCTGTATTGATATAGATATCTGATAATTAGTGAATTATTCTAGCGAAAGATTTTTAATGAAAATTAAATATTGATTAATTTCTTATTCTTTCGTTTATTTTTTATTCTTTTTTTTTGTTTTTTTTTCTCTTGTTAATATTTTGTTTCTAATAAATTTAGGGAGCAAAGAAGGTGAAGGCGCAGGGCATGGGCATTCATACTGCGGACGAAGTTGCTCAATTTGGTTTTGATGATCTCAAAGCTCTCTCTGATTTGCTCGCTGATAAACCATTTTTCTTCGGCGATGAGCCAACTACAGTGAGTATTTGATATTGTATTGAAATTTTGTTTTTAAACAGAGGAGAATAATTTGTTATTGTTAATATTATTTTTTTTTTTTTTGAATTATTGCAGTTGGATGTTGTTGCATTTTCGCATCTTGCGCAAATATTATACATTGAAAAATCAACGCCCTACGCATTGAGAGATTATATGCAAGAAAATTGTCCAAATTTAGTTGGACATTGCTCACGTATGAAGGAAAGATGTTTTCCAGATTGGGAAGAAATTTGCAGTTCATTGGATATGAATACTCATTTGCCAAAACCACCCAAGGAAGAGAATAAAGAATGCAAAGAGGATAAAAAAGAAACTAAAGAGTCAAAGGAAGGTAAGGAAGGTGATAAAGAGAAAGGTGATGGTGAAGAGAAAGAAGGTGAAAAAGATAAAGAAGTTGATGAGAATAAAGAGAAGGAGGAGAGAGTAGAAGAGAAATAAATGTGTTAGGAGTATTCAATACTGACGCAATCAATGAAAAATTACTGATAAAGGCGCGAACAAAAAAAAAAAAGAAAAATAACATTAACTAAATGGATAAAATAAGTCAAAGAAATTGAAACATGCGACGATTGAAGGTAGAAAATTTATATAAGAAAGCAGGAATATGAAAGAAGTATAATTTCTGCTTATGTCTCTTTTTTTTTTATATATACACATATATATATATATCATATAGTATTGATATCTTTTATATTGATTTATTTTTTTTTCTTTTGTCAATTATGAGAAAGCGTTTAAAGCAATCTTCTGACTTTAACTGATTTTATTGTGGTACTTTTCGGGCACTGGTACAATTATTCAGCGTCAGATATGCAATATAAGAACTGCAATAGACTTTGCCATATATCGGATTTTTGTTTATAAATTAATTTTATTATTATTATTTTTTTTAATTAGCACAGACCTATGTATACATTTTCAAGATCTAAATGGATATTGCGTTAATATTCAGTTATTATTATTCATACATAATCATTTATATGCATTATCACAAAATATTTGGTTTTTTTTTAAATGAATCAACTCATAAATTAGAATTGTTATGAAATAAAAACTAATAGTTATTAGTTAAAGCTCTCTTTTGGCCATAATCAGTATTGCGCTGATGATGGTAGGGATTATAAGGAAAAAAAAAACGGCCCGATACGTTTGCAAAAATCGATTAATGGAGCAGCTCTCGATATAGGCGAAGAAAGGAGGGTATTTTAGGTAATGAATCGCATCTGATTTATTTATTTGCGATTTTTCGAGATGAATAAAAAAAAAGTCGAGAACCATAATTAATTAAAGTCATAATAAATTTGTGATATAAAAAAAAACGGAAGTTACGATACAATGACTGTATAATTAATCAATTGCATGCGTCATATTCTAATCAATTCGAAATTTATTGAGTAGTGTTAGCAAACTAAACCATGACGTCATTTAAGTACAATAAGCATTTCAATAGATTTACGATATAAATAATACTCGAAAGTGAGAAGGAAAAAAAAATAAGAACGAAATTTTTTAAGCGCAATCCGTAAAGCTTTCACTCATGCGTACACATTTGTTTTCTCATTTTATTGAATGAAGTTTTGACAATTTGTAACGGAATAGAGAAACAAAAGCAATTATATTTAATTTCGTTCACCACACACCATTGTCATTCCTGTTAGTCGTAGATTTTTTTATATGTATATTTTTTACGAACTATTACAATAAGTGTTCAAGCATACGTGTGTATTGACACAACAATCGAATTATCCATTATCATTTCGCTATTTGGCGTCATTGTTCATAAATTACGTATGTCCATCAAATTACATAAAATTTGCACGATGCATATAGCTTTGGAAAATAGAAAAA
>CAJUYH010000442.1:45014-57305 GCA_910591685.1 Galerucella tenella | reverse complement strand
TAAGATATTGAAAAGTCACTTTTCTGCTATAATTTGATTGCTCTGATCATTGTACATGGAGCAACAAATTAAAAACTAATTTTTTAAAGTTGTTCGAGACGCTTCTGAATATATTTATTGCAGTAAGATATTCAAAAGTCACTTTTCCGCTATAATTTGATTGCTCTGATCATTGCCTATGCAGCAACAAATAAGAAATTATTCTCTTTAAGTTTTTTGAGACGCTTTTGAGTCTATTTATGAAAGTAAGACATTGAAAAGTCACTTTTCTGCTATAATTTGATTGCTCTGATCATTGTCCATAGAACAACTAATTTTTTAAAGCCTCTTGAAAACGCCCCCAGCCCCGCCTCAATCATAACCATAGTTCTAGTAGCTTCTATCGCACCAAATTCACGTCTGGCCATTATTGGAAATCAATTCCAAATTGCACTTGACTGAATGAAGTAGAAACAATAACTGATGCGAAATTATTGAAAATACAAAATAATTTTCAACATAAATCCAATATTTGTGAATTTTCGAGTAGAAGTTTTATAGAAAACCATCTAATAATGAAATATTGAGATCAATTTTTGTTAAGTGAATTCAATAAAATAAAAAATTCACTTGACGATCCGACGTTTAGAAAAAAGTCCACCATATACACATCTTCCTGTGATGAATACTAATTCGTGTAGCCTGCGAAGGTTGTAAAGTTTATTACCTCTTAGCGAAGCATTAGAAGTGATTGCGAACCTCGTCGTGTTCACCTCATTGTAGTGATTAGTTTCGCCATTTGTCGAAGTGGGTGAATTAAAAAAGGATTTCAGATTGGAACTGCGTAGTTTTTTACCTCGTCGGAGGGGTATGTCATTTTATTAATGCTTTTTGTAATGGTAGAATAATGTCGGACAGGGAATGCGAACGAGAGGACCTAGTTTAGAATTCCATTCGAGTTACTAGCTTTACGTTTAGTGCATGAATAATTTTATGAGGCCACACGACGTGTTTTACTACAAGTTTAGATTTACTTTTCTGGCAGGGATTTTATTTGAATAATATTTATTTACGGTCGTTTATGAAACAATCTAGTTACATTGTAATGATGGTATCAAAGAGAAAACTTTCAAGTTTACATGCTTATAATTGAATTTAAAATAAATTTAACTCAATCTTATTGACTTTAAAAACACCGTGTATATTATTCAATAGTATATTATACAGCAAGGTGGTGAAGACTATTTTATTATTGACCGAGCACCAAAATTATTTGGTGCTTGGGCTTTGCCTCAAGCGGAATAAAGTGCGAGGTTTATAAATGTTTTCACCGCCATCACCGAAAGAAGAGTTATTTATAGACAAATAAACTGATTTGTTTGACCCCCCTTCGTTTAAAACTAACATTGCTTATTTATTATTAAGAAGCCATATTAACGTGAAAATAATGGGAAATTTTGATATAAAAAAATGATTAGTTCGAGTGTAATTTCTTCAATGTCAAAAAATTTGTTCTCCTTTATGCACACCTTCATACAATTGTTCTTCAGAAACTATGAAAGTCTACGAAGTACAATATAATATTTTGTTATAGAATATAACAATGCTATTTGGGTGAAAAGTGTTTTCATCACCCAGAAAAAACCTAACATCTTCAATAATATTCCATTACTTCAAAACAACAAATTAAATATTCATAGTAAATCATTTGAAAGTTTTGACAAATATTTACATTTTTTAAAAAAGCCTATAATATTATCAGCCTCAAATAAGATCTACTTTATACCGAAAAAATAAGTATTTCAGTATAATTGTACATTTATTGTTACGAGAATAAAAACGTATTTGCTACAAATCACATATTTCTTCACCCGTAAGAAATCACATTAGCCTACAAATTATGTGGCAATTGGAACAAAGAATTCTCACCCCACCCTTCCCTATTATTCAGTAACGGTCACCACCTTTGGCGTCAGTCTGCATGTGAAATTAGATCAATTTTTGCAATATTACTAATTATTTTGTTTTTGTGAAGTATGTGGTTAAAGTGCTCTGGAAAAAAATAAGTTTAATAATAGAATGAATGAATTGCTAAACTCATGGCGATTACAAGAATTGTGAGATATCTTTGGTAAGGTGAGGAAATAGATGACAATTATATTCAAGTAGGCAGAAGTAACAAGCAAGCGAAGTGTACCTCAAACATACACATTTCTCAATTAAACCTGTCAGATCTACTCCAAGAACTCCAAAAAGCTACTATGGGGAAAGCATTAATGAGCACACTCAAGGATAGACAAGTCTATCTTGTGGATACCATGGTTGGTTATGTTTTAGATCATGTATAGTCAAACGCATTCTTATCGTGCGGGTTCAAAGGTCACTAACCATATGTATAAAATCAAAAAACACAGAGGTTACCAAAATGTGAGATAACAAATACACCCGGAGAGAAGAAGAAGAAGATTATTTTAACTAACATGAAGATAGCTACATAGACGTACCAAGATAGCTACATCATATATTGTCACTTTGAATTGTCAAACTGACATTTAAATAAAAACTTCGCTGGTGAAAGACTTTTTAGAATCGCTGAAAACTAAATACATATCCTTCTTTTTCCCGTCAAAATTGCATAAGTCTGTCTTATTTATCTTACGGACTTTATTTGGAAGTTATAATTAAACGTAATAAAAGAGTATGTCTTTGATGAATCGTATGACCCGCACGATAAAAGTGCCTTTGACTATAGGTATGTTTAATTTTAACAATGCATGGTTTCCATTTTATAAATGAAGGTATGGTATCTATTTTAAAAATGTATAGTTTTTTTTAATAGATCAAAATATTCAGCAGCAAGTTTTTTATTCATATCCTGCTTTCCTACTAAACAGTTTTATGCATAAATAGAGACCATCAATTTTTATTAGATTTAAACATGTTTGTCATAGAAATACTGCAATTTTAATCCGTGTACAGACTAACCATCGACCAATTCGATCTACTAGACCACACATACAAAACGAAAGTCAACTTTGTTGTTCGACATAGTTTGGAAACGGCTTAGACAAATATTTGTGAAAAATATATTTTCCTAAGTAACCTAATTATTTAGAGAACCGTGTAAGAGTTACCCATACTGCTTAATACACCGTGAACTTTTAATATATTTCTAAATATTCAGAAACATTTTAAAAGCTCAGTGTATTGAATAGTGCATGTAGGTAACTTCCATAAACAAAAACAGTACCATAAATAATAAGGCTTTTTAGGGAAATATATTTTTTCACTATAAGGCATTATAATGTTTATGAAAATTATGGTTCGGTTTCCTTGAAGAAGGAACATTTGTTTCCAACAAAAAAATATAATTTGCTGGGAAGATACATTTTTTACGAATGAAAAACATATCGTAATTTGAGACAATGTATTTTTTTATGGTAAAGAAATATATTTCACCAATACAATACATTTTTTTATGATAAAGAAATGTCATTCTGCCATAAAATAATTTTTTTATAATAAAACAATATAGTTAGCTTGCAAAAATAAGTATTTGTTATTGGAAAACAACTTTATTTAATTTTAATGCTTCCAAAGATTAATATAATTATTTTGTCATAATACCTCAATAAATGTTGTTTGAGACAATTATGATACATTTTACAAGAATAAATGTAATTTTCAATAGATAACTCATTTTATTGATGACAATGAATATGGCATTAATGGCATTTTTATTCAAATAATTTTATCAGCAAGCAGCAATTATGTTAAAAACAATCTCCTGAGTATACAAAATTATGTTGCACAAGTTTTTGTTGAACTACTATACTCGAATTCTCATAATTGAATGTGTCCATTATTGACCTAGGTTAATAATAAAAAAAATATTAACCACTAATAGAGAAATTCAACTTCTCAGTCGGCTGGAAAAAGCAATAATTGTCAACTCCACAGCTATTATTGGAAAAAAATATAATTCAACCTCAAAGATCACTACAAATAACATTTATTCTGACATCGAAATATTCCATAGCTTAGAAAACATGATTTATTTTACTTATTTGTAAGGATCTCTAAACAATCATACGACTATAGCGAGTATTCTCTGTAAGTTGGAATGTGTATGATGAATCGGTGCTCTTTACTAAAGTGAACCACTTTGTACAACTTTCTCCCTACCTTCGGAGTCTCCTCCTCCCTACACAGCTTCTTTCAAAACTTTAATCCTTAAAGCCTACATCGTCACTCATCGATTGTATGTAAATGTAACGATTATGCAACGGTGTGTATAAAAAGTGAGTTTCCTATTCGATACAAAATATCAAGCGAAATACGTAAATTTAAACATAAAATTCACTGCCTTAAAGAACTTGATGAAAAATGTAACAGATGAGGAGCATTGTACGCCAAAATAATTGATTATTTTTCAGGTGTTGCCCAATTAGACCTCTGCAAATGACTTTGCTGGTGGACAAAATTAATAACAGAAAACGAATGATGAATGTAAGGGGTCAGCAGGGGGGCGCGCTTAGGGGTCAAACGAGGTTTTTCCTCCTTTTCGACGAAAGTTGACCTCCAATCGAAAAATGTTGTAAAAAAGATCTGAGACTTTTGTATAAATTCTTTTTTACACAGCCTCAAAGATTCTGAAAAATGGAATTAATAGCATTTTGCCCTTTTTAATTTTGAATTGTCTGCACTGGTCTAGATCTTTGAGTATCCACCACGATGTATACAGGGTTGTCCTTGAGTAATTGTAGTACATAGGAGTACAGTATAATCTTCACTTCAAAATATTGAGATGTAAAAGATGGTGTAAAACATGAAATTTTAATTTTCGTTTTTTACAATAACTTTAACACTTTTTGACGAATATGCACAAAAATTTGAGATTAGGGGTATTTTGACATGAGAAATCATTTTGTATTTTGTAGAGGGCGCCACATAGGCCACGTATGTGGCATAAATGTACGCAAAACTTTTTTGTCTTTCAGATTAGCGCTACTTTTGTGAAAAGTAATCCACATTACCCCACCAAAAATGGTATATTTATCAGTAGGTATTCTCAAATCTTAACGGTTTTAGAGATAATCACATTTTAGTGATTAACTACAACATGATTATTATTTAATGCAATTACGTTCGAAAAATGTGGTTGTTTGTACGATAATTATTATTTTTAAATAGTGAAAGTACCATTCATATTTTTTATGTTAACTGCTACCACACGATATTTTCAGTATCTCCAAGGACCATATATTTTGTTTTTTCTTGATTAATTTGCAGTCCTAAAATGTTTGCTTGTTTTGCGAGATTTTTTGTAATTTTAGTGAGCTCTTTCTTTGATTTTGCCAATACTGTCAAGTCATCTGCATACGCAATGCACTGATGTTCGTTATTATAGATTGTACCATCTGTTTTTACTTTAAATCTTCTGATAATGGCTTCGAGTGCTAAGTTAAATAAAATAGTTGATAGCGAACCCCCTTGCCTTACACCATTTCCGACCCTGAAGACCGTTGATTTGTACCCATTCCAAGTTATTTTGTTACCAGTGTTCAAAAGAGTCATTTTTGTTAACCTGATCAATTTGCCTGGTACTCCTAACCATTTCATAGCTTCGAAAAGTTGGTCTCTACTAACTGAATCATACGCCTGCTTAAAATCTATAAAGAGAGCATGTAATTCCGTTTTATACTCGTAACAGGTCATTTGAATTTCTTTTAAAGTGAAAACCTGGTCTGTTACCGACCTGTTGTACCTAAACCCTGCTTGGTACTCCCCTAGTATATTCTCAGCATATTTATTCAATCGAGCTCTCATTAGTCTTGCCAGGATTTTATACACTGAATTTTTCGAACGTAATTTCATGAAATAATAATCATGTAGTTAATCACTAAAATGTGATTATCTCCAAAACCGTTAAGATTTGGGGATGTATGTGTGTTTTTTGGGGTGACATTCACTGAGACCATTTTTTGTTGTTATCATGTGGCTTTAATTATTTTTCACAAAAGTAGCGCTAATGTAAAAGGCTAAAAAGTTTTACGTTCATTTATGCCGCATACGTGGCCTAGGAGCGCCCTCTACAAAATACATCGAAATAGTTACAAAATTATGATTTCTCATATAAAAAAACCCTCAAGCTCACATTTTTGTGCATATATCTACGTCAAAAAGCGTTAAAGGTACTGTAAAAAACTAAAATTAAAATTTCTACGTACAATTACTTAAGGACCACCCTGTAGAATTGAAATTTAGTTGAATTGAAGCTGCTTAAATACCAAAGCACTACGTGCTTTTATTTATTTTTACTGACTATTTTGAACAAAATGTATTAGGTATAAGTAGGTACCATTGGAAATTCTTTGACTGAATAGCCTATAAGTAATTTTCAATAAGAAGAGAAATTAATGGAGCCTATACAGCTGCGACATTACTTTTTCTTTTTGGAATGCTATAATTTACATTTAATTCGTTTACAATAGAATAGGGTGAGCAAAAACGCGGTGATCTGCAGTACAGGCCCGAGTGTAAGACGGTGAAAATAGTTTCTGTGTATTTAGAGCATAACGTAACAGATTGCTGCTTAAGAAAGGATGTTATTGTTATCTTTTCAAAGTGAAAATTTCACTTTACCATCGAAAAATACACATAGTGTTTTCTACAATTGCGTGTAAATGACTAATTCAGTTTATTCAGTTTTCAGTTTATTCATTATAAATATTTAAATACAGTAATTTTACAATTTACTTCATTTCATTTAATATCCTCCAACTCAGTTCGTGCCTAGACAAAAATTTGTCTGTTTTGCGCTGGACTAAGTTTTAAGATATCTTATTTATTGTATAGGTAATAAAAGGTTGGTGTTTTCAACATCAGTTTTGCTGTAGGGTAAAGCAGAGGAAGCATAACACCCAACGGAGAATAATTAATTATTTTCGTACATAGAAACATTGATGCTATAATTTACCGATTTATTGATAATGTCATTTTTAAGATATAATATCCATAAACAATTGTGAGTGAGTTGTTATGTAGTTTTTTATATGTTTTTTAAATTTAAATAGTTTGGGTTCCGTTTTAATACTAATTGGGATTAGGTTATAAAATTTTGGACCGAAGAAAAAAAACGATCTTTGAGTTACAGTTTTTTTAAAATACGGGACATGTGGATCCATATTTGCTAAAGACCGTGTTAATTTTTTTTCTTTGTAGTTAAATTTGTTGGGATATAAGATATAATTCTAAGAAAGGTGTTTTGAACTGTCTCTAAAATCTTAAGTGTTATATTAAAAGTCCCACCCCATGCAATAATGCAATATCTTAAAACCGATTCTGCAAGCGAGTTATAAATTATTCTCAACTTATTTTCGGAGAGAATATCCCTTAAGGTGTAAAATTTGTGCATTAATGCTCTTAATCGCTTACTCACGTGGGTAATATGTTCCGACCATCGCATATGTTAATCGACATAAACACCCAGGTATTTTATAGAGGAGATTTTATCTATTTTTGAACAATTACAATTTTTATCTGATGTACCTTGGGGTTCATGTAATTGTATAGTAAGTTCAGTTTTTTGATCGACAGTTGTAGGACTGTCGTGATATTTAGTGTGAGTTTATTGAAATTTAGCCACATGCTAATATTTTTTAAGTTATTTTCTGCATTTGTTTTAACATTCTCCCAATTTTTACCAATAAAGATTATTGCAGTGTCATCGGCATAGCTAATTAGGTGTCCGTTGAAATTATATAATAAAAAGCAATGGTCCTAACACCGTGCCCTTTGGAACGCCAATTTTTATTTTGGATTCAGAACTTAATTCAGTACCTACTTTTACTCTCTGAAATCTATCTTTTAAGTAATCTGATATGAGTTTTAACGCAATTCCCCTGACACCATAATTATTTAACTTATCTAATAGGATTAGATTATACAGTGTGTTTTTAAACTTATGCGACAAAATTCAGGAGGTCATTGCTCATATGAAATTGAGACTGGTCTTTCCTATAACAAAATTTCCTGAGCCCACCCCTTTCCCAGATATCACCCTTAAAAGGTGGTGACTAAAATCGGGTTTTTATTTTTTTTCTCAAATTTCCGTAAGGCTAGAATCTTAAGATTCTGTAATTTCCGTGCACTCGCAAAGGAGCATCTTATATATTTGTATTTTTCAATATTCCTGTTACATTATACGGGGGTGAAACTAGCAACCCTTACTTTATTCCATATCAAAACTTTTTATGAAATAATTGAAATCCTTGTTTTATCAAAAAATTTGTATTCTTGAATTTTCTCCCAAAACCAATAGATGCAAAGAAAATAATAAACACCATAATTTACGATTTTTCAATAAATTGAGTGGAGAACAGTGAAGATTTAAAATGTAATATAATTCATAATAATTCTGGAAATGCACGAAAATATCCAAAATCCAAATTTCTAGATTCACGGAAATTTTTGAAAAAAAAATAAAAAAAGTCACCACCTTGTAAAAGTGATATATCGGAAAGGGATAAGGGATGGGCTGAGAACATTTTTTGTGAAAGAAATAAAATCTTATGGATAGAAAGTAAGCAAAACTGTCAGACACCTCATGTCTATTTAAAAAACACTTTTATCAACAAGGAGTAGCTTCATAATATTTCAACCTAAATCATAATAACTACATAATTTTTTTTAACAACTGAAGATGTTCTGTCTTCATTGCAGTCAAAAAAGTCTTTATTTGTAATATTTTTAGTTGTTGGGTTTGAATTTAAAACAGTTTTCAAGTCTTGAATATCTCGAACATGTAAGAGCTCACATTCTTCCACTATAAGCTGCTTTACATTTTCTTTGCTCAATGCAGTTTTTGTGTCTTCTATTGTACTTCTAAATATTAATAAAAAATATATATAGAAAATCACCAGTATCAACATTTCATAAAATGTTTTTCTCAACATCTCGTACTGAATTTGAAGCTGACAAGAAATTTGCTGCATGAATAAAAAAAATTAGCATCAGTGAGAAGTCGGTGGATATATTTCCGGTACCTACTAATGTAGGATAATTTATCAAGAAGTAATATTGAATTTGACGAATGGATCTGCTAATGGCATTTTTAAGAAAATTATATCAGATAGCTTTTAGAGATCGCTTCCGTTTTTTTTCGTGGTTCTGAAATGTATTTTTCAAATATACAGAGCTTCCAGAGACGTTGTTATATATGGAAAGAGTTTCTACAAAATGTTCAGCTCAATATATCTTACGTCTTAGAATAAAAAAACATTTTTTTGGGCTCTTCACATGAACATACTGGCACCCTAGAGCCATACATTGATTTCTGGGCTTATATTATAGCAAGTAAATTATAGGCTTTGATGCCTTATTACTCATCTTAATATCACAATTAAAATCTTCCTCGGCTCTCTTCCGAATATGCTGACTATTCATCTATAAAAATATGTCTATTTAAAGCAATAAAATGTTTCGAATCGAATATAGCATATTACTATAAAAAAAAAGAATAATTCAGGTCAGGTACACTTTGACTAAGTTAAAGTAAAGTTTTCCTGCCTTGTCGAATCCATATTGTGCATTAGAAACACGTACAATATGGAATACGGAAAAGTCACCCCAACCGATTTGACCGTTCTGATTTTTAAACCGAATCATCAAAGATGACCAACTCTTATATAGAAAATGCGATTCAAAGTCATTTGGGATTTCCCTTTGGGGCTTCAACACTTACTTCTTTTTTAATTTTCAAGATGTTGCGTTTTTTTTTAAATTGGTACATCTCTACACCGTTAAAAATCATAGTTTTATTCAAACTGTAATTTTTGAAAGGTCACGAGGATATTTAATTGAATTTGCATCTGATAAACAAACACTAGATACCTTATGCCAAGCAATAGGTGAATTTTTGACAAAAATCCACTATTTTCCACTACTAACTGTGAAGTTGACAATTATTGCTCCTTCTTGCCAACTGAGAAGCTGAATTTCTCTATTAGTGGTTGATAACTTTCCATTATTAACCTAGGTCAATAATGGATAAATTCAAATATTTTGATAATTCAGAGATAGTAGTTCAACATAAACTTGTGCAACATCATTTTGTATATATATGTTTTTTATTCGTAAAAAATGTATCTTCCCAGCAGATTATATGTTTTCTTCAAGAAAACTATTAATTTTTACAAAAATTTTCATATATTTATCATAACCGAACCATAATTTTCATAAACATTATATTGCCTTATAGTGAAAAAATATATTTCCCCAAAAAACCGAATTATTTATGGTATTGTTTTTTGTTTATGGAAGTTACCTACATGCACTATTCAATACACTGAGCTTTTGAAATGTTTCTAAATATTTATAAATATATTAAAAGTTCCACACGGTTCTCTTAATAATTAGGTTACTTGGGAAAATATATTTTTCACAAATATTTGTCTAAGCCGTTTCCCGACTATGTCGAACAACAAAGTTGACTTTCGTTTTGTATGTGTGGACTAGTCGATCGGATGGGTCGATGGTTAGTCTGGACACGGATTAAAATTACAGTATATTAAATTTATGACAAGCATGTTTAAATCTAATAAAAATTAATGGTCTCTATTTATGAATAAAACTGTTTAGTAGGAAAGCAGGATAGGAATGAAAAACTTGCTGCTGAATATTTTGGTCTATTAAAAAGAGAAAACTATACATTTTTAGAATAGATACCATACATTTATAAAATGGAAACCATACATTGTTAAAATTAAACATACCTACATGATCTAAAACATTACCAACAATGGTATCCACAAGATAGCCTTGTCTATCCTCAAGTGTGCTCATTAATGCTTTCCCAATAGCAGTTTTTTGGAGTTCTTGAAGTAGATCTGACAGATTTAATTGAGAGATGTGTATGTTTGCGGTACATTTCGCTTGCTTGTTACTTCTACCTACTTGAATATAATTGTCATTTATTTCCTTACATTCAAAGATATCTCACAATTATTGTAATCGCAATGAGTTTAACAATTCGTTCATTCTATTATTAAACTTATTTTTGTCCAGAGCACTTCAACTACATACTTCACAAAAACAAAATAATCAGTAAGGTTGCAAAAACTGATCTAATTTCACATGCAGACTGACGCCGAACGTATACAGGTGGTGAATAATAGGGAAGGGTGGGGTGAGAATTCTTTGTTTCGATTGTCACATAATTTGTAGGCGAATGTGATTTCTTAATGGTGGAGAAATATGTGATTTGTAGCGAATAAGTTTTTTTCTCGTAACAATAAATGTACAATTATACTGAAATACTTATTTTGTCGGTATAAAGTAGATCTTATTTGAGGCTAATAATCTATAGGCTTATTTAAAAAATGTAAATTTCTGTCAAAACTTTTAAATGATTTACTATATGAATATTTAATTTGTTGTTTGAAAGTGATGGAATATTATTCAAGATGTTAGGTTTTTTTCTGGGTAATGAAAACAAATTTCACCCAAATAGCATCGTTATATTTCATAACAAAATATTATATTGTGCTTTGTAAACTTTTATAGTTTCTGACGAACAATTGTATGAAGGTGTGCATAAAGGAGAACAAATTTTTTTACATTAAAGAAATTACACTCGAATAAATCATTTTTTTATATCAAAATTTCCCAATAGTTTCACGTTAATATGGCTTCTTAATAATAAATAAGCAATGTTAGTTTTAAACAAAGGGGGGTCAAACAAATCAGTTCATTTGTCTATAAATAACTCTTTTCTCGGTGTTCGTGTTGAAGACATTTATAAACCTCGCACCTTATTCCGCTCGGTCAATAATAATAGTCTTCACCACCTTGGTGTATGATATACTATTTTGATGCTCTATTACTTGATCTACCTGGATAGCAAACAGAGTTTTATATTTACGAGCACCTTTTGCACACCTGCGTTGATCAAAAGATCAATGTTATCCTCATGATTGGCGGCTATTGTACTGCAGATGTTTTTGATATTAGATGTAAGCTGACATACTCTACCATGACCAGAAATTGGAATACTCGGTATTCGTTTCCCTTATATTGTCTCCATGAGCCTAAAAAACCCGCTCATCGAAAACCTTACGCAACCTAATCTACTCACAACGTTTTGACAGTGTTGTTACTATCTTTATTCGGCGTTTGGAGGTAAACACCATCAAAAACCTTTGTAGAGTCAGTTGTATGGTCTGTCGCAGCATATCTCCTAAGATGTAGCTGTTTCTCATTCGCAAAACGTTTATATATATATATAGAGACGATGCCCAGATCGGAAGAGCG